>JABGLZ010000522.1:8949-80242 GCA_014705045.1 Colletotrichum theobromicola | reverse complement strand
CCAGCAGTCACGTTCAGCAGTCACGTTCAGCAGTCACGTTCAGCAGTCACGTTCAGCAGTCACGTCCAGCAGTCACGTTCAGCAGTCACGTCCAGCAGTCACAGGCCCGTGAGGTACGTCCCGTGCAGTGACGCAGGTAAGAGTCTTAGCACCGTGAGAAGCATAAGGCAGCTCCTGCTGACTGTTTGTGTGCCTGAGTCGCTGCGCATTGAAGGGGCGCAGGAACAAGATTCGAGCCATGCATCATCCAGCCCGCCCACCCCAGGACCTCCAGCGTGGAAATGATTGATCTCAAGGCGCGACCATGGCCGGTTGAATCCTACCGTGCCGTGTTCTGTCCTAACAACTTGATCAGATTACATGCCATCATCAATGGACGGACGTATCGATACGCCATTGGGCAAGGCATTCCAGGTTGACGAGGGTGTGGATGGTGGCAAGATCTCGCCGGCAATTTACCCGGGTTATGGAAGTAGGCGTGTAACCAGACGCCGAATACCAGCGAAAGCTAACACAACACAACATGATCCCCCATCTCGAGGTAGCTGAGACGTACCCAGTCGATTCCGCAATGATCGTGCCCAAGTTTCTTCCCCACATTTCATCAGATAAGGCAATGCTTGCTTTATCATCGATGCTGCTCGAAGTAAACCCAAGATAGGCGGATGCAGAACGCTCGGAAGAAAATAGCTGTAGGCTCTGGTTCCTAGATCACACCAAGATGGAGGACAATGCCCGATGGAACGAGCATCATTAGAGCGCCGAGCGGCAGCCGAGATCGCATCCACTCTCGAGAATAACAGCTTCATCAAGGAAGCCAGGTTTTGGACCGCGAGACTGTGACAAACCAACGCCGCAAGCCACTTCGTCAGGGTTAAGTGGGAGACAAGTGAGTCTTCGTTACTTCGCCGGTGACGACTTGCGCCCTCTCGATTCTATTTGGGTTGCTCTGTGCTTAATCGGCCTCGCACTTAATTCGTCTGGTGAGGCAGGCCGCTTCTCTTATTCGCGTCGGTGTGCTGATGACTGCCGCGCTCCCCGGCAATTTAATGTTTTTTGATTCACCGGCCGGTGTCTCTATTTAAGTAGATCAAGCCTTGTGATAACATGCGTTTCCGCTATGTGTGACGTACGTGTGCTGGGAGAACCTGGTTTCGAGGGTCCTCCACCAACAAGTCCCTCCAGAACGTTGAAGTTGACAAGGCTGGAAAGTTTGCCGCCTGCGTCAGCATTTTGGCTGCGTCTTCTACCTCTCCGGGGGCCCAGGATCACCGCTGAGGCTGGTGATGCTGCCGAAAAGAACAGCGCCGACAGCGGAAAGGATGCTACGCATAACGGGAATGACGACGGAGATGACGACAGAGAACTTGAAAGACGAGCCGAAATAGTTCATTGTTGACTACGGTGGTCCTAGGGTCATCCCAAATATCTCTCACTGCAAATAATCGCAGGAAAACAAGCTATTGGAGGGATTCAGGTCGAAATATAAAAGTGGTCGATGAAAACTCCAGCATACCCCGCACAAAGCTTCGTGCTTTAAGAGTCTTGCGGGAACTAGCTTCTTGCTCTTAGGAGTGATGTGGTTTTCATTCCATGGCTTCTGTGAACATGGAACTGAACGCTGGGGAAGATGCGGCACGCAAGGAGTCTGAAGCGCAAGTAGAAGGCACTCTAGCGTCGGCTGGATTGCAAATTTTCAAGCCAGCAAGTCCAAGCAATCCAAGGAATCATCTCCCCAAGGCCAACCGAAAGGCACCCGATAGCTGCTACTGGGGGAGGCTCGCTCAAACGCAGCCAGACCATGAAGATTTGCAGAAAGCATGTCGGAAAGACGCGATGAAAGTGTTTTGATAAAGAATTTCCATTCAGATGCGGTCGACTCTGGAGTGCCAGGCCCTTCTTTTGGTAAACATACATCCGGGGTGCTGCAGAGTGCAGACTGACCGTCTGACTTGCATACGCAACGCAATGATGGACACCTGACGCTCAGCCACCGCACGTGTGTTTCTGCATTTTGCAGTTTCTCTTGAAGATGAACTACTCATATGCAGAGATTCAGATGGTCAAAATGTGAACTGTACCGTACATCAACCTGGGCATGAGTGGCTTATGAGTATCATTCTGACGACTCTGGCGAATAAAAGTTTCGTCTTTCTCTCCGATTCCCACCCAGGTCAACTTTTACCCAAGCAAAGTGCCTTCTCTATGGCCTGAAGATCCCTGATGCTCGGAAGTCGTATATCCTGGATTCCTCATGTTTCCCTCGAGGTTATGCTTCGTCTTGAGGAGTCTAGCTCCACCTTGACTTCTCTAGCCTTCGTCATTGTATTAAATGGAGTTCATGTCGTTTTGGAATGCAGCTGGGATGGTAGGGCTCAAAAGATTGGGCACCTCAGATACTAGGTGTGCTCATAGCCGCCGGATCCTACGTAGTCAGCTATTGTGCGATAGGTCTGTGGGATCTCTCTCGGCGTTAAATCCTCTCGCCTTGGTACGGCTTTCAGATGTGCGAGCTGCTCGACTGTGACTAGAATCTCAACAACTTCGTGGCGGAGATCAAGCACTTTCGCAGAGCTGACTGCGCTGGCTGCAGGGAGTCCGTAGAGAGGAATGGAGCAGTGATATTCCTAGATGCTAGTCCGTCGCGACGTTAGCGTTCGAGTTCGCCAAGCCGGCTATGTTAGTTATGGCCACCTGCTTGATCAGTCATAAGGGCAGCTCCTGCAGTTAGGTGATGCTCGCATTTCTAGGTTTGTTAACGCGGCCGCGGGGCAGATATCTTCCTGGTCATGTCTCAACACTGACCTTAGCTGAATTCGTCGCGCTTCAGCTGGGCGCCGACAGTTCACGCATGTCACGGGCGAAGCTGCTATTGGCAACTCCACGCGCTGTTGATTGGTGTATTTATTTCGCAGGAATTAATAACTGACCCAAAGATCAGGCAGGCGTCGTGTTTCGTGAAGCCCTCGGTTGGCTCAAGGATGGCGATTTGTATCGTAGCTATACATCTGTTAGCCCGGTACGAGTAAGTTCATAAGTGATAATAGAATGAATGCTAATAGATGAAGGCTATTCGCTGTAATATCGCCGAGCAGTTGCAAAGTTCAATGGATGTAAGCAGAAGCAAAGTCTGCATAATGAACAGGTTCTAGTGAGAGTTGGCCAAGAAGAACGCAATGTTGGTGTTGGATTGAAGCGATATCGGGAGACTCCCGCACTACAAAGATTTCATTTGTGCGGGCCAACAACCATTCCGACGACATGCCTGGCATGTTGCCCGTCCTTTTGAAACGGGAGGCTAGAGAAACCTCCTCAACGACATAGGCGGCCATGAGAGATCGGAATATCAGCTGAGGGAGAAGGAGATGGCAGCTTATGAAATGTCCTCTCCTTTCAGCCAACAGCCTCGTTAATAATGCTACTTCTGAAAATAGACAGGTGAGAAGTCTGCTTTCTTTAAACCCAGGCGCGTAAAGGGCATCGTGTTCATGAGGATGGCAGTGGCTCCTGCGGCAGAAGCGAGTTCCGCTGTTCCGAAGTTTCGGAAAGTGAAAGCATGCAACTGCTATGTAGCAAAGGATTCGCCCACGCTTTGATGCAGGGTGTCTATATTAGGGACCTCGTAAGCTCCAAGAAGCATAGACGTAAGCAATATTAAAGGACGAGGACTCTCGTCAACCTCGCTAGGCAGGGATAAACGGGACCCCCTGCCCACCTGTCTCTCTGCCTGCGTTTGAGTTCGTCTCTAGCCATGGGCATTTGACCCTCTACTCAGCTATATCCGCAGAAACTCGCCCCTACCTGCAGCTCGTATTCCTCGTCCAGTGTCGATGAATCGAGATTCCCAAACGATAGCCGTCCGGTTCGCCGTCCGACTGATCAAAAAGACTGCGTTACTGCGGCTGAATGTGGAGTCTGGCCTTTTGATATGCTACGCGATCAACTTGCGAGCCTCGGTTGATGGATGCTGTGTAGACATGGAAGAAGACTACGATGCCGGCAGAGCCTGGTTCGCAGGCATCATGGATGGCAAGAAGAAGATTCGACAGTGTCCCGGCTAGAGCTGCGGTCGCGCCGTAGTGAGACGGCAGGATCAAGTTTGCGGATGCTACTGAAACATGATGCGGTGGGGATGATGACCAGAAATGAGGGTGATCCAGAGGACAAAGAAGACGACGTATCTCGGGACAGATATCGCAAGACGCATCTATGGCTCAAAATCTGTCGTAGGTACTCAGTTTGCCTTGATCCTGGCCACGCTCCCTTGCATCTCCCAGACGTCTCTCTGTGTGATTGCCGTGCATCTGTACGATTGCCGCACCAAAGACAGCCATGCGGTCGAACGGGTTGGAGATGACCGTTGCGGCCAGCGCCGTGCGAAACTTCAACCGACAACTCAGCTGGCCTGTCAGCAAGGTACAATTTCTTCAAGCTCATTTACCTCCAGCATGTCCCGTCTTGGTCATCGTTTTCTCGGCTCATATCCGCAGCTTGGGCGATGATGTCTTGAGATATCATTTGACAAACAGTTCGGTGTGCGCACGGTTCATGACCGGGCTGTCGAGCAAGTATCAGGGCCGGGCAGAAGCTTGCTGGATCGCTAAAGCTGATGTCTCCAAAGGTACATTTGGCGCGCTTAGATTCTTAGCTGCGGGGGTGCGGCTTCAATTGCAGTCTGAAGCTCTGCCATGGAAGAACGCAGCTTGGCTCGACCAAAAAGGCAGCACTCGAACGGCTGGAGATAGTTGGTGACGGTAGATGTTGTGTGGGCGAGTTGCACGCCCAACAGAGACCTGCTCCTAGTACGATCGGCATGGGGCTTTGAAGGTTGGGACGTTCTCGCGAAACGGTTTGCGCTTGAGATCCCAGAGGCCAAGATGGAATTCTTCCGCCCGAGTTCGGGAAGCTGAGCTGCGGGCTGGCTGTACTCTGTGCGGTTGCTGCAGGCGTGGATTGGTCTGCAGGCGTGTGCTGGTCTGCGACTTGCTTACAGTGGGCTCCTAGTCAATCATCTCAGATGCTTTGCCATGCAAAAGAGGGCCTGGATTGAGAGATTCAACCTTGCCATAATCTTCATGTTGAGCAGAAAATCACCAGCAACAAGGAAGTTGGTTGTGTAGACGTGACGTGACATTCAAGACAATTTCCAGCGTGCAGGCGCTGGTCTTTCAGTTAGTGGAGGTCGGTGGTGCCTTCCTCTTGGAAGGTGTGGTTCTCTTGGAAGGTACGTCCCCTCCAGTCGCACCTTATGGTGGTCCACTGGTCGCAAAGAAGGAGGCCGCCCAAAGACCAACCTACTGCCGATTCCAGCGCTGGAATCGGCAGAACATCTTACCGCCAGTGGCATTGCGGGGGTTTCCCCCAGCGCGCCGCACTACAAGGTACGTACCTTATGGGGCTTGCACCTTGCGCTGAAAATTACCGGTCTCCACTGGTTTCGACCTTATGAATAGAGGGTCTAATAAACCCCCTAGCCATTGCTCACATGCACCCCAGTACTGGCCCAAATCTGGGGCAGGCGGATAGCTACCGTCAGCAATTGTCAAGAGTGCATGATTAGAGAAGGAAAGGTGCAGGCTGTCCCAGAGCCTACCAGGTCTTTGCTTGGAGGAGGAATCCAGAACTCATCGCCTGATCCTGAAAAAATTGTCATCCGATTTGCATGGGTGTAAGGTATGATACACATCCGTGAATGATGACCGGGAATCAAGGCTGATGTGGTCATGAAGGCAGCCATCTCGGCCGGAATCCGCGCCTGGGCATGGGACCAATGGTCGCCTGCTGTTGAACTGGGTTGCCGGTGTTCCCGACGCCCATGGAAACAATCTAAAGGTTTACCCCCGCTCGTGCGCTGTCTATGCCCCATCGTCGTGTCAATAGCCGCATTTCGGCCGCGTGCGGTTTCCCAATGGTGTCTATACTGCCGTGCTGCAGCCTTTTTCATCCAAGGGCTGCTCCACCGCGTTGGGATACATAGAAGGAAGCGGAGCCTCTGTCCAACATGCCATTATTCTGTGCCCTCTCCTGTCTCGCAGTTGTGATGCTCGCCAGTGTCTTGTCAGACGTTTGCTTGGAACGTACGGAGTCGTCTGGGTTGGTGCCGCCGCATGTATTGTGGTAGCTAAGTACACTAATCGCACCTCAGCCTGCAATAAAACCATTCGTGAAGACGGAATCCAGCCATTCTGAAATCGTCACGAATCCTTTTGTTCGGTGCCCGCACGGCGGTAGTTGCTGCTGGTCTTGACTCTTGCGGTTTGGCTTGTAGCCTCGGTTCCGCCAGGCGGAGGCAGACCCAAGAAACAACATGCAGCCATTTTAATAGCTATCGTCCAAGATGATTTCGTTCAAGCACAGCCTGAAGCGCATGATGAGGTGAATTTTGGTTCCTTTGTGGTTGATGGACTCTTGAAAGACTCGAGCCGTAGGCTCCCTTAGGAAGAGGGCTGTGGGAGTTATCCGCAGCGATGCAATTAACAGCCCCGCCATCGTCGGGGCTATCAAGTCTGGGGACGCATCATCATCCACCAGCGCAGGTCCTTGATAGTTATACGCTTGAAAGGGTTCGACCGGTCGATCTTGTGGGGACGCGTAAGGAAGAGAAGAAGGCTCCGTCCCTGGAAGAGTTGCTTAGCATGCCTTACTCTGGAGGCTGAAGACTGGCTTGGTCTTGCGGAGGGCATCTGGAGCCCAGATGAGGATAGCGATCAGCAGTGGGCATCCATGAAGGGTAGTTGTCCGTCCTGTTAGTATAGATACCAAAGTTCATTGGCATCTGGCCCTCAAGCAAAAAATCTTTTGGAGGATGGCTACTACGGTGGTCAGGACCCTCCTTGCGATGGGGTTGATAGGGGCAGCAGGGTTGCATATGGAAATGCGGCTGTTCCCCTTGAAGACTTGTTGCCCTTAACACTGCTGTGCACTTTGGCGTTGCGCGTGTGAGTGTATTTGAATATTGTGGGTCGGGTGGTGGTCTGAGGAACACTGAAGTGATGGTGTTGGTGGCAGCCTTTGCTCTTGAGGCACTGATGCTGATGGGTAGGTTTATCGATCAGATTACCTACCCAAGGTTTAATCTAATCTCTAATCTTGTCTAATCTTATCAGTATGCAAGAGCCGTAGCCCTTGCGCTGGTTTTCATTGTTTCTCTGGAGGGAATTTCAGGGTCTAAGCTTTGGCTCAAAGTCTTCCTCCAGCTTCATGTCGTTTAGTTGATACGCAAAAGTCCAAGCACGCAATCAAGGGCATGAGAAAGACTTGCTTCATTGGAGATTCCTCGAGCAAGCCACGACGCCCTAAGCTCTAATTTGAAGTCGATGATGAAGTTGAAGAATTCGGAAACTTTCTCAGCGAGATTTGTCCAAATTAAACCACGCCGTCGTCCCAAACTACCGGCTGCAGAAGTCGACAAATGGCAGAGGAGAAGCTCGGCAGCTTCATGCCCTCGATCAGAGACAAAGTTAAAGCCCATCAGAAGACCACTTAATCCGTACCGCCAGTCTATCAACCTGGAGGCCTCGCTGTCGCGGGTACAACCCGGCTGATGTCACAGAAAGGATAAGGACCTTAGTTAGACCTGTATAGCAATGGGCCGAACCCCAAGGTACCCAAGACATAAGAATTAATGCAACCCAAATGATGGTCGGCCTAGGTTCAGAAACTTCTTCCAAGAGTCCATAGTGCTAACTAACCGTCTTGCAGCGACGACGCAGTCTTCTGCCACCAACAACTCTGCTGATAGTGACAGCTCAACGCACGCAACATCCCTATCAGCTGGTCTTCATAGGCGTTAAACTAAAATTGACATCCAGAGGGCTATTTTCTTTTTGACCTTCTTCCATACACGATATGCTTACTATCTATATACGTCCTGGACAAACGACTTGTGGTTCATCTTCGAGGAAGTACGCTATATATTAGGGTGGGACGCCGGCACTCAGAAGCCTCTTTGCGTTGCTCGCACGGATGTTGCATTTGCCAGTATCAGTGATGCCTATGTTTAATTTTCTCGCCTCAAACCAAAGCTCCTACCAAGAGAAGATAATCATAACCAAACGCGCTCAGAAAAAACAGCCGAGATTAACGTTGTCATTTGTTAGAAACTCAGTTTTCTGGACAGGGTCGATGGCTTCAATTTGAGCTTGAACTTCGGCTTCCATCTCAGTATACATCTCGGCTTGGGTCTTGAAAGTCATAGTGAAGGCCTTCACAAATGTTGTCTATGCCAGCTGTATTTTAGCTTTAGCTTAGATCGCTACGTAGCGGTAGGAAGAGGAGAGGGTTTTAACCCATTAGAAGTAGGAACGAAGACAGGGGGAGACCGTAGGGACCGTAGTTCACCGGAAGAGGCTAAAACCCAATCCACAGACTCAAGATGTTAAGGGGAGGTTGAGCTTGGTCTGCTGGACGCCAATGATTGTGCTAAGAATCACGCTCAGGAGTACCACAGGCCAATTCTTCCGTAGAATGTGTGCATCTGACCGCGCAGCAGCTCCACGGTATCAGGGACGAGAAATCTTACTGGAATAGGTGCAGAGCCGGAGAATGGCCGCATCCTTTTGCTGGAAGATAATCCCGACCAAGGCAGGACGAGAAGCAATGAGCGACGACGCCAATTCGGGCCTTGTGGGGGAGTCGTTCCCGTCCCCTGACTTTGGGGGCGTGCTGTGACCGATCAGCAAATCAGCCTCGGGACTCGGGTTTATGATTTTCGGCCTGTGTTGAGGCTGCGCAGGACGTCGATGATGTTCACGATCAAACCAGTAGCTGGATCAAGTTGCACTCTCCATTCGTACCAAGCGTCGTCAGGTTGAGCATATAGTAGTCGGGCTGGGCATCGTCGTGGTCGAGGGCTGATTAAAGGTCAAGGAGGCAGAGAACAGCAGGTACGTCTCCGCCAGATGCGCCGCCGTCCTCGCACTGAGCCTCAGCAACTAATCGGCCCTCGTGGTTCCTGGCAACTCTTCTCCCCTTGGTGAGTAGAAATGAGCTTGTCCGAGTTAGGAAACTGACCGGCCCTCAAAGGCGGGTAGATTCCAAGCTTGGCCTGCTATGATCGGGTAGGCGCTGACGCTGCTTGTCATCTCTACCTCGTGACCCGCCTGATCAGCTGCTTGATGAATGCATCCGATAGGTGGACTTCAACCAGAACTCTAGATTCAGAGACAATTCGGAGGATTTAGGGGGCACCTCCTCGTTCCAGCAGTCGGCCATTTGCGTCTCCTTCCTCGTGTTCATTACCAACCCGCAATCGCCGTCAAGATCTCCGACATCGAGGCCAATGTGTAGCATCTTCCATGGGAGAATTGAATTTTGGACCGCAATAGCTTGTGAAAGAAGAGGCTCACATCTATGTCGTCTCTGATGTTCGATGCGGCGGTAGGCGAGCGTACCGTCTAGTGGCGGACTGGGCCTGGAAAAGGATGTCTGCAGCAGGCACGGCGTTAGGCGCAACTCCTGTCGTGTTTGCCGATAATACACGGCACGTAATACGAGGTGCTGCCGTAAGAAAACAAAATCTGTTGTGGATAACGGGGAGGAGCTTGTGACGCAAGGCTGTGGTCGCATGGCTAAGAGACGAGCACGAGGTTAAGGTCGAGGTCGAGGTCGAAGTCGAGAGCAAGGTTGAAGTTGAGGTTGGGAGGTGACACGTTGAAGTTGGAAGGAAGCTTGCTCACGTCAAGATGAGAGCTTTAGAAAGCGTGCACTTCAGGTGCATGCTGAAGGAGACATTCACTCAATGAGCCAAGTCGAGTACGTATAATGGTCAGTCAGGACGGCTGGCCAGCAGTACTCCCACCAAAAACTGGAAAGCTCCCACTCTTCTGCCCAACTTGGCGCTAGATCGGACACAACCCCCCTGATCTATCTAGTTGATTGCTTTTTGGTCACAATCCCATCATACTACATACAAGTCGGGGGCAAAGTGACACAGGCAGATGCAGTATTTTCCATCTTTTACCATAGCCCAAATTTCCCCTCCATACCCTTAGATCTCAGGAAGCAAGCATATAAGAGTAAGTTTCCCAACGGAAATTCTAAACGAGGCTGAGAAAGAGGAATTGGCTTTAGGGCTATTTAGTCATCTAAAAGACCAACGAAATCCATCGAATTGGCCCAATTCTTGACTGGAAGGAAGGGAAACCGCTTGACGGTAGGAGTCGTACGACGTCGCGGCCTGGAATGTAACCGGCACTTCCGCAAACTCGATTTCGTTCCAATAAACACGTGTGAGATTGTCAACTTGTAGACTTCCCCAGAAGAGGATTCGGGGGGCCTGGCACGCAAGGGTATCGAATTAAACCTGCCATCCTGCCGCCAATCAGACAGACACTTTTGCTCAAGGAACAATGCCTGTAAGAAGTCCATCCCATCGCACGCTGAGCTTTCTGAACTTTTGTGCTTCCAACGGGGGATACAGCGGTTCCGTCATAAAGATAGTAACACAGAAGCAACTAATTGTGAGGGAGTACAGACGCGAGCTGCAGTCTATCAAGCACGGTCGTGTATGTGAAAGTACACGAGACAGCCCACGCGCTGCTCGAGGCGGCCCAATTCCCCTGGTTACACCTTCGTCATCCGCACAGGCATAGTCGTCTCAATCAATGGTTGCTGTATCATCTTTTGATTCTTGCAACCCTTGATCTTTTTGTAAGTCTCCCCAATTCCTGCATTCGGCTTTTGTGATCGCCGACGCGAGGCCTTTCTAAACTCTGAACGGTTCCATAAATACTTACATCTCACACCTCAGTCATAAAAGCAGCAAACAACCAAGATGCGAGCCACAAAGCCTACTTATGACAAGCCCTCAGCGGTAAGAGACGGAATCCTGCGAGATGGAAGTGCCCATAAGGGGAAGATCCATTGAGGTGGGCTGGCCTTGGCCAGCTCGGCTATTTAGGGGAACGGAGCGACCGCACTCTACTATGCCCCGAGAGCCAGAGGCCCAGCCCAGCTCGCACATCCCATATCGCCGCCAATGGACGATGGCTACGGGTTCAGCCTATTCCCCGACTACGAACCGAACGAAGAAGAGGAGGACCCGGAACACTTGTTGAAATACTGCAGAACGGCGTGGCCACAAAGGATGGAGTGTTTAGAGTGGAACACGGTGTCGCACAATCAGAGGGAACAGTCGTCATGCTGGTGAAAACCGACGTAAAATAGTTTATTCCAACCACAAGGAATTCCCATCGGCTGTACTTGTTGCAGCGTGGCGTAGAGAAGCGCTGTTGACAGAGCCCCTTTCGCCGGCTCAGCTGCCGCCAGCAGTGTTACCGGATACTCGGACAGGTTCGGCGCAAACTCGCCGGCTACCAGGCTCGTGCAGTTGTCAGAATGGCAGACGTTCCGTCCACCAGAGTCCAAGCCGGTGCCGCACCTGCCGCCCATGCTGAAGAGTCGTTTCTTCTGGCTTTTGGCAGCGTGAGCTCAGTATTCTTTAATGAGGCGGGATAGTGGGTGAAATGCGACGTGTGCGTGCCCGGTGTCGCCCAGTTCAGGGTTTAGCTTGATAAAAACGTCAACCATAACTTCAAATTTCTCTGCCAACTGGCTGCATGTATCATAGTCAAAACGAGTATATGTATTTGCCCAGCTGCCGTATTTGATCTCGCACTAACCGATCGAGCTTTACGCTGAGAGCAAATATATGGGCTGGAGGGGCTTAGTTTGCGGCCAATCCGGTCAGTTTCTATGTCCAGGCTGGCATTCGTTAGCATCAGCAGAACTGGAGAGCATAAGGGGAGCGAAGAGAAGCACAGAAAAAGGCACAGCTCCGCCGATGTAAGGCGATGAAAGCATGATCACGCCTTACTATTACGGCCTTGATCACTAATCCTCAAGCGGGTAGTTCGCAGACCAGTCGGAGTAATTTGCAAGGGCGGTAGGATGTCCGATATCACTTTCAGAAGCGGTGCCGTCAGCTCCACGGCGGACTATCAAGGGGGGCCAGACTAGCGCCCACTTAAGATTGGACAGGAGCTGGGCGTGAGAGTCAGGTATCATTGACAACTAACGTCACTGTCCGCTTCAAGCTTGTGACGAGCTTGTGAGGGAACAAGAGTGTGTGAAGTTCCCGTCTGACCCGCAGCTCATATGTTCGTCTACCTGTGCAGTCAAGACCCTGCCCTGAACTCATGATACGAGCACGATCAGCTATCCTCGAGTCACAGCTAGCGATAGGAGCGGACGAGAACCATTACGAAGGCGTACTTGAATATCTACGAATGGGTGTTTGACCTGGTGACTGTAGAAGACAAGCCCTTGGCCCGCGGAGACCTACAAGGCTTCTGACTGCAGCACCTAGAAGACAGCACCGGGCTTGGCTCTCTCAACGCCTCTGTCGGACCTTAGAAAGGCAGAACTCCTTCTCAAGGGGAGCTGGCTCGTGAAGAACATACTTCCACTCATCGACATCCTCGATGAACTCTTGCAGCAATCTCAACTTGGCTAACCCATGGCTCTCTCCGTTGCCATGCAGACTAGGCCCAAAACTGCCGACGACGAAAGCTGGGGGAAACTCAAGACAGGCTGCCCGCGGAGGTCGACCCCATCTTCTTTCCTGACGACAAGGGAGCCTGAACAGCCGAACTTATCGCTCTTTGCGCCAACCAGAGCCAGAACACCTGAGACTACTAAAGTATCGGGAAAATGCCAGATATTGTCCGGACGGGCAATGCTATCAAGACATTTTGCGGTCTGCTGGGATCCAACAACAACATCCTGGTCGAGAACTTCTTTTGTAGCGCTGCCTTACCTTTTCCAAACAGAGGCGGCATCAGCATTAAACAAATTAAGCTGTCTACTGATGGATTGAAGGGCTGTGAGCGGAGGCGAAATCTCAATAAGTGTGATCGGTGCCTCCGCGTGCCGGCCGAGAGCTGCCTGTGTAGGTATTTTATGAGAACCTTAACCTTGGCTTGGGGTCTGTGTGGTGGTTGCCTGCGTTATCTAGCGTGAGCGCCTGAAGGAACATTTGCCATCCTAGGTAGGTAGTGAGAGAAAGAGATAATTGAGAGGAAGGCAGAGGGAGAGAAAGGTGGCGTGGATCGGAAACGCGACGGAACCTTGATATTCGGTCCGGAAAGAAGCGACGGGGAAGGCGAGAGGCAAAAGAAGACGAAGGCGCAACCCAGTCAGTCGGTCCGTTGGTGGGGGCCTTCCTGAAGCGTGGTTATTGCGTAAAGGAAGGTGCACCACACCCAAGGCAGGTAGTCACGTGGAGTCCCAACATCTTGGAGGTTGTCTGCCAGACATTGAACACTGACAAGGTACGGGGTACGTACCTCCTCCCATGATCACACTGTAAGCACCACACCTCAAGATCAAACTTTTTTTCTTTGCCAGCCAGAGCACCAGAGCACAAGCTTCATGTCCCCACCAATTCCTGCACTCCACATCATTGACAACCCCACCTGCCACATTTAGTGCGCCCACACTCTGTGATTTGCTGGGTGTTGTGTGCTAATGCTCAGATGGGGTTTCCAGCTGTTGTTTTTAATCATGGACATTCCTGTCGGCGCCAACGCATCGGCTTCCATTTCCATCGACGCGCCAGCATCACGACACCGGAACTTGTCGGCGCAGACAGCATATTTCGCATGTTGAAGGAATCGAAACTCACCCTCATTATTTCCTGTAGACGCGCGCTCTCAACGACATTCACTCGGAAGGGGGCGATGGCAAAAATTTGCTAATCTGAGGGTTTTGAAGTTACGCGATTAAGCAGCACATTCCGCACCTCATGTTCTTTGCCTTCGCTGTCCTAATGGTCTGCATTATCCAAGGTATCTACAGCAAGCCACTTGAATACTAAGACCGCCCTGCATTTAAGATGCATTTAATTTGAGGCATGATGAAGGTAATCTGAATCCCACAGATTGCAGCCATCAATGATCTATCAAGCCAGCCTACCTGTTCATCCGCTGTCATTCACAGGAGTAGACCATCGGTAAGGGTGGTGCACTTGTTGTTTCAAGATGGTGGATAAGAGGAGAAGCTTCAGCGGATGCCTCCATTGCTGCGTTGACGCAACACGTACCGGACGCATTGACGAAGCGTGAGACGGACCATTTCATAACGACAAATACAAGTTCATCGTCTCGGCACCACGCCTTTGATCTCCAAAGACAATGGTAAGCGAAGTGAAGTCATCGTTATTGAGAACTTTGAGTAAGCAACCTCTGTGAAAGATAAATAATGTAATCCGAACCTATCGCAAATGTTGATATACTCACTTCTCGTGTTGATGAGAGTTTCGACCCTTTGCGCGACGGTTTCGACTGCCTGTCCGGCCACACTGATAGTAGCCGTGGGCGTAAAGCATAATAATTCTTGCCAATCGCTTGGGAGTCGGGGAATCTTCGTGGACTACATGAACTGAGCATATCGATGTTAAATTCGCCGAACTGTGTACAATTCGGCGTCATCATGCGCGCCGTCTGACAATAGAACTAAGTCGGTCCAATGGCGTCGAGAATTTGCTTTATCGTCTCGACATCCGTCTCTTCATCCGCGTTTGGCTTCTCATTAGGTACTGAAGAGGAGGGATTCGAGGGTAGAATTGATGTCTTTTTCAAATCCAAGCAAAACGAACGACCAGTCTCAGTCTCGTCCATCAAAATGCACGACCATGTTGAAAGGCTGACTACAGAGACGCTCCATATAATCTGTGAGGCAACTCAGTGCAGCGATGAGGAATTCCGCGCCGTGTCGTAGATCAATCGTTGACCGTCCATGAACTTTCCTCCGACGATTGAGCCGCACTGAAAGCCGAGCCTACGGGTAAATTCAATGCGATATGTTGATGAGCGACTTTCAAAGGGCGACGTGATCACCGAAACTAGGAACAGCGAGAATCGGCGTTAGCTTCCCTCCTTTCGGCCGAAGTCAATATTCTCGCCGCTAAGGACCTCGCCAGGTACGGTTTAGATGTTCCCAACTTCTCGCTCGCGGTCAACTATCAAATGTTGACTACGGTGGAAAATGTCTATTGCATCAGATGATCGGGTCGAGCTGAAAAGACTGGAACGGCGATTGAAGACTATAATTGAGGATGATGTAAAAATACTGTGCAATCTCAAACACAAAATTTGGAAGCGTCCAATAAGCAAGCTGCCACAGGAAATAGATATGCATCAAGCAGCTTGTTCGCACTGCATGTTGCACTCGCTGTCTTTCCGGCTACATCAACTTCGAGACAGAGCCCAACTCGGGACATCCCGAGCGCTTCCAAACTTTCGTTTTGCTTGCATACTCATGCGATGTGCCGCAAAGTTGCTACAATGTCGATACCGATGGACTAAAACCAGGCAAGGAGTCGTCCAACTCGTTGAAAACTTGAGTTGGCATAGGTCTCTCCGTTAACGGAGCTGGATTGAAGTGACAGGGGGCTGTGGGCGCCTGCGTATCACGAGACGTGATAGAAATGTACGCATGCAATTGCTCCATGCTCGCTTTCGCATTCTTCAAAACAAGCGGACCTATGGTGGCACACACAAACATAGAACCTGTCGATGTTTTGCCATTTTCACTGAACCCGGCGCTGGACGAAAGGGCCGACTTCAAAATTGAATCGAACAAGGACTTGTCGGGATTCGAGCATAGCAGTGTTCATCTTGATGATGCCGATGACACCACGCTCTTTGGCTTTAACGAGATAATCTATCTGTCGATAATTACCAACTCGATAGAAGAGGTACGAAACGCGTGCACCTGGTTACTTAGAAAGGCATTCTAAAGGTTGCACCTGATTACTCGACCGCGTGATAAGATCGATAAGTTCGCCGGATCTGTGCTCTTAAACACTATCGCTTTAGCACGCTCTCTGTCACCTGGAAACTTTGAGATAGTACCTTTGGATACCTTCGGGCAAAGAGAGAGACTTACCCAGCTAAAACCAGTGGAGGTGTCGCTTCCTTTAGTGACCGTGTCACTTTGCCCATACGTGGATTCTGTGTCAATCCCATCATCCTCCGGCTGACAATATTTCCACGATCCCCGGCGGTTCCCACCTAGATGCGCACAAAGTTACGAATCCTCGCACTATCAAAGGTGGAAAGAACTCACTGATCGCTCGAATGGCAATAATGGTTCTTCTCATAGATTGAAAGATCTCTGACTTGTATTACTGAAGCAATTTGACCGATGAATCACCCATTGGATCGCCTCCAACTTGAATATTTATACGTCCAATAAATATTTGAATCGTAATGTGCATTTGAAGAAGTTAATTTGTCTCTTGCTGGAACACGGCAGCTGGGAGTAGCTGCGTTTGAAATCCCCCTTGAATTTCAGTTGGCATCTATCATGATGTACTGGGCGTGAAACGTGGTATGGTAGTTGTTTTATGATTGCATGAACGTCTAGCTGAATGTAGGTAGAATCTCGTTGTTGGCCAGCAGAATAGTTGCGACCTGGGCAAGAGCATGCGGAGAGCAGCTGGGACAAAAGAATTCATTCATCCCTAACATCATGCCACGGGCTGTAGAACCATTCAAGCAGATTGCCCATCTGGATCCCTGGCTACTACTGCTATGTCCATAGGCCTACCGACCAGCACACTCAGGGTTGGGTCGCTATACTCTTTTGATAGCTTGTAATCTGACGAAAGAAAGGCGATGCGTTGTTTGGCTCCAATAAGGGGCTGTTAAAGTGTCGTAGTAGCGTGCTTTAGAAGATGCTTTACCGTGAGGTCAGTGGAAGAGAGCAGCGTGACTTGAATTTCCGTGAACTATGCAACGTAATTCATGACACTGGTATCTCATGAGAGAGTGAATTGAAAATGGTGAAGCTTTCTGACCGCATATTTGTCGATTGGAGCATGGCCAAGATGCATAGCGAGTTTCTATGAACCCTGCAGATTTGCGGCGCCTCCAGCTTCCAGTCGACACCACCATCACCATCCTGAATAATGCATAAAGAGTTGATTCACAAGTCACGTATATCCAAAGATCGGTATAGGAACTGCATCAAAGACAGTCTCTGGCATGCTCTCAGGAGCAAATCTGTGGGTAATGAATGCTTTGAAGTTGAGCTTGGGCAGTATAGGTTGGTACCCCAATCCCAGGCCATAACTGAGCGTCAGGTATCTCATCACCATGTCTATGGGGACTGAGATGACATGTAGCATGCGGCGTCTGATGAACAACAGGCGATGCGACGTCAACAGTACTGAAAGGTGGTAGAAAATGTAACGCTGGGCATTAAGAAATTGTGGAATCGACAATGATACTAAAGCTATGCGCGGGTCAAGTTCATTGCATGACTTGAGCCCATGAATCTAACTGAATCTATAATTATACTGGTGGACTGATAATGCTCTTTGGAAGGTGAGCTTTTGTGGTGTCTAAGTTAATGTCTTGCAACTTAACCTGAAGCCTATTTCCCTCTTCCGCTATGAATTTGGGTTTATATCTTTAACTAACAACCGGTAGAAGCAGAGTGTTCCAAAAAAAGCTTTCCCTGTAGATATCTTGATGAAATGAGGTTTGAAAGACCTCTGAGGAATTCAAAGCGTTCTATATCTCTGTTGATAATAAAGGTGCCTCTGCTTGCAACTACAGAGATCCGCAGTGACCTATAGTACTTCTGATGTCGACAGCGTGCGAGCTTGACTTGAATGATTTCCTCTATTTGGCGTTGAGGAGGTCTTGGATCTTCCTTTAGGGCTTTTGTCTTGTTTGAGAAATAATAAGAAAGTGACTACATAGATGATATCCATATAGGATAGCTTAGATGAACTCTTTCAGCGGTAAATGGCGTTTAAAGAAAGCTTCCTTTGTCTCCAGCGCTGTGGATAGTGTGCCCTTCACTTTGAAATTCACCGCATTTATTTGCTACAGACTTTTGCCTGCATTGTCCTCTATAGTTTATTTGCTCGCTGTATTGATCCTCGCTGGGCAGAACAACTTCATTCCATGTACGGGCCCGCTTTACCAGAAATGAAAGTCGGCTAATTCCTAGAGAAGTAATCCTTTACTTTATCTATCTTGGTGGTCTTTAACAACCTGGAAGTTGATGTGTCGAAAAGCTTTAAGCTATAGATAACCACACTGTAATTCCTGATGTAAGACGCCTTTCGCAAGTTCAAAATGATCTTGTGATGGACTCATTATCTCCCTATTTTCATCTTCTTCCGTCTCTTCATTAATCATCGGATGTTTCTTCGGTTACTGAGTTACTCCTAATACTCCTCTCGGTATGATAAATTTATACCGTCGTTTTGATTCGTCTGACGCCTCTTGGCACTATCACTATCTGAGACGAAGTCAATATTCGTTGGCAGCTGATCGTGCTCAGAAGGGACCATAAGCAAAAGTCGCGGCCGTACGTTTTAGTACTTTCCCGAAAAGTATGAGCGCTATTGAAGTGATCGGAGCTTATTCGAGGTATGCTCAGGAAGGTTCGCGGCCCAAACGGGCTTTCTGAGGGTTCGTGGTTCACAGTCGATAGATTAAGTTTGTTGCCGACAGGATATCTCGGGATCCAGAACAATGGCCTGTGTATGATCGCGCTTTTTTTTCTTTATATTTATGTTGCGATCAGCACTTTTTATTCGAGATAACTGGCATGGATTTATTTGATGGTCCCTTGAACTGTATTTGGTACTTTGACGCTCACTCCACAGCCCCAGCGCAAACTTACTACAACCGTTTGAAAGCTAGTATGAACTGGCACGAATGAATTCATAATGGTCTGTGTGTTGCTTGTTATCTCTCTGAGTCTAGGCCTTGGTATTAGGATCACCGATCTAAGGGACGGATACTACGGCTAGATAGAGTTGGGGAAAGCGTCACCATTTAGGCGTAAGTGAGGCTACGTCAGCATAAAACCCATTTTCTATTAACCGAAAGCAGCAACGTGACCATGAAGTTCTCAACATGATCTTGGTCAGGATAGCTGATCGCACGCGTAATAATGCGGCCAGTTTTGAAGCTATAATCTAAGCGGTGGGTGACATTGATGAATCAAAATAGCGTCTCACTGTGTATGCACTGGGGAACCGCTATCCAACTTATGTTTCTATTCGCGTTGGGAAGAGTCCTATCTCTATCGGTGACTGTGTTGTATTGCTGAGGTTCAGAATGGACAGAATATGTATGGCTTTCTATGCGAGAGCTCTATTATTATTGGTTCTGTTTGCGGCTTTCGTGCCTTAGCACATGCATCATATTTTGGCACTAGAGTCTCTCTAAGGAATACGGGCGTAGCACATGTCAAACTCAAGATCGAAGATTTCACAGGGCTCACAGGTGAAGAATCCAAATGAAGGAGAAGATTGAAAGACGAATAGCGAACCATGTGATCTTGGACATTTCTGGTGTTTTCTCGATCCTCGGACCTCAATGAGCTTGTCTTCACCCCTCAGCGCGAGACTTGGCAGGTCCTTGTGGCAGGGAAGCCACAGCATCACTTCTGGACGCTGACGCTCCAAGGCTTGAGAGTACATTGGAATGATAGAAAGCGGCTTGGTATAAAAATCAACACGGAACAGCCGACCTTTGACGAGAAAGACGCTCAGGACACCTGGGACAACAACACTCAGGATAGAGGATACGGATTCAACCTGAAACTCATTGGGGCCTTCGAGAGGTGATGTTTCAGCCACAGCCATGTCCCATAACTTCAAGTTGAGATATCTTGACGCGCACTGAGTGGAAAGTTGAATAGTATTGATCTCAGTCGTTCTACTCCTTGAAGCGTAAGGAAATAGAATCACCTTTCGGACAGAAGCATTAACATAAGAGCATTGAGTTCCAGAGTGGAAAAAATGCGTTAAGAACATTCAGAGGTGCTTACCGGCTAGTTTGGCGTTTGATTATCACGAATGGCTCTCATAACCTCTTTGTGCTTTACGTTTGCTATTCAATACAGACTGCTGCTAACCATGCCGAGGGCCCTGACGAGGCTGCGTAGCCTATTCATTACAGACTGCGCGCTATGAGAGTAACTTTAACTGATGCCCAAAGAGATATAAAAGCAAAGCTGAAGGAGCAGCAACACTAATCTGGTGCTTTGTAATCAACCTACCGCGAACTATACCGGGGCGATGAATAGCGCCAAACGGACCCCCGCCACTGGGCAAGAATCTTAGTGTCCTGCCACAGGATTCCAGCCCGAAGGCTGCAAATTCCTGGACGCGCAGAGGTTTAAACTTCTTGTTTCTAAGTAAAGACTGGAGTCCAACCGTGAGAGTTGGGGTGGTCGGATGATATGGACGGGAGACAATTGTCTTGTTTCATGCCTTGCCCAGATAACAGCCCCACACACACGGAGTGATAAGGCAGGCCGAGGTAGACCTTGATTGATATTGTGTTTTCTGGAATAAAAAGTTAAATTTCTATGCTAGGCTTGGAATGGATTTCTGGTTGTTCCCCAGGTCACGGAATGCTGTCGCTGAAAAGAGAATTGGGTCGGTCTTCTGAATCGGTGCCGAAGAACCAGATAGCGACAGTGGATTGAGAGAAGAATTAAGAGGACAACTTCAATTCAATCAGATCGATGTTGCATTTCAATGAGTCGAGTGCCCGTATGATTATACATCATTTGTCGCCCATTCTGAAGCTACAACTTGGACACAAACTGACGGACCACGGCTACGGGTTGCAGTGAGGCACGACGCGCTCTCTACCCCAGAGCAGTGCGTCGACGATTCCCACCAAAAGGTATAGTTTGTGTGCAGAATTATGCTGAGGTCAGGTCGAAGCTTGTCAAATCACCCGTCGAGACGATGTAGGGTCGGGGGATAGGGGAGCCTGTGGGATCCGGCGCCGGCTCCGGGCGCCGGGCTCCGGGCTGACAATGGACCAACAGAGCTCGGACCCTCGCCCTCGCCCCATTCCCATCGGTGACTGCAGACGAGATCGCCCGCATTGCCTGCTATAGTTGCCTTTCTCTTCAAAGCAAATTCTGCTCAGGAATACTACGTATATCCCTAGAGAATCCTGCTTTGGAATCTAAACCTTATGTTGTTAATTTGGTGTAATTAGGCTGAAATCAGATGCACAGACTGTCTAGAGTTTTGCGATGATGAGCACATCAAACCAATCACGCAGTTTTCCCATGTATAAAGATGTGTGGTTGGCTGAGCACTTGGGAAGGCCAAAAGCAAATGAAGATCAAGAAGCGCTAGATGCCGCACATTAATTGGAGGTAATGAAAAACTGCCTTCTTCCTCGGCCCAGGCTCTCCATCCAGCCGAACTGTTCATGATGCGTGACGCTATGTGGATGAGGGGGTTGAGTATTGGGTATCAGAGCTTCTGAGGCGTAACATGCTTTCATGAAGTGTTTATGCTGCGGTGGGACTTCATCAAGTATCTGTTGCTGTCTTCGTGGTCTGCTCAAAATGCGACGAGACCGGTTAGATCGATGAGACCAGTAGAGGGCTGTACACTCATCTCTGCTGTCAAATGCACGAATGGGTAGTCCCTCGTCACCTAGTCACAGCATCCGGTCAAATTTGTTCCAGGCAAGTCGAGGGGTCGGGCTAAGGTCATCTCAAGCGCGGCGTAGCGCTTATCTATTCATCCCCCGTCGAGCACTTAAGAGATATACAAACACATACATAACTGTCGGTAATAGCAAAAAATGTCGTATGTGTAGCAGGTAGAAAATGCACCTTCCTACCCCACATGACCGAAATTGAGACTCGCAGTGTGACCATAATTGAGGTGGACAAAGATAATACGCATCGGCGTGGAAGCTTGTGATACGGCGTGGGGGCCTCTGACAATGCCGCAAAATGTGATTGCAAATGCCAAAGACCGACCCTTGCTCGGAGGTGGGCTTTTTGACAGCTTGGTCAAGCCTGATGTGGATCAAATGAGTTGCTCGGCCTCCTTATGCTAATAAGCTTGAGAGAAACTGAAAGAGTGCGAAGTCAAACCTTTCAAAGTCAGATGTAGTGAATCTTAAAGTCTACAAGGAGAAGGACCTTTTTCGTTCGTATGTAGCTTCTATCGCCGAGCCACGCTTGTTCTTCCACGAGGAGAGTAAAGCGCTTGAGATTGGTTTCGAATGATTACGGAAAAGGCATTTATAAATCGTTTTGAACCAGCTGCTAGCTGCGAAAACTGCACAGGCAGCTACTTCTGAATGTTGTGATAACGAAGGACGTTAACAAGCACAGTATGTGAGGGGCGGGCTTTTGACTAAGAAGCAGATGCCTTATTGAATTTGGCTATCAAAATTAATAACCGGATGGAAGAACGAATGCTAGAAAAACTTTTGTCAACTGCTTGTAGTATAGTGATTATAGTGACTGAAAGGCGTGTGGCAAGACCCGATTTCGTATGGAAGACATGAGAGAGTACCGAGAGTATTAATTCGAAAGATCACTGCCCTTAACTAGGAGACATAGGATCCCAACTCGTTTGAATGGCTGAAACAACGGACAGAATTGTCGAGGTAATGACTCGGAATGTCGAAGCGTAGTTATTGGTTTGTTAAATCGCACTATTGATGATATTTACTGGGAGACACTGGCTCTCGGACCAGTCTCACTCGTTGAGAGGCAGAAGGAACTCTCGAGGAATGTTTTGCAGTGACAAACAAGTCGATTACTTCGGGTCGCGGATGTTCAAGAAAGCGAGCACTGGCTTTCAGTCTAGTCTCGTGGAAGGATGCTCTTCGATAGTATTGGCCCGGATTGTCGAGCGTATTGCATGGAGACTTCGAGAAGATCGGCTTGGGGTGGTTGCTCTTGTAAGAGACATCAGATCTTCAACTGCTTTTATGACCGGGTGATACTTGGGGGTTATTGAGTCGAGTTGATACGACACTTACATGCTGAATAGTTCGCAGTAGTGTGGATGTCAATAGCAGGACTAAAGACGCAGAGAAAACAGGAGAACAAGGGCCCTGTTTGCAATTTGAGGGGGCAGACAGAAAAGCAATATCCTCAGTCTCAACCCAGGATTAACCGAGAGGGAGCGTTTGATGTGGACGGTATCAGCAGTTACGACGGTCAAGGGATGCTGGACCTTTGCGGTGCGGACAAGACAAGCTGAGCTTTCGTACAGCTAGCGGCTCTCGGAAAATCTCAAACCTTTATTAACCACTGCCAAGCCCGCTTGAAAGCCCTTTCAGTTCGTCCTTGCTCGACGGTTTCAACCGCGTCTCGGTTCCAACGATCGAGGCTCCTCACCGCCAACCCCTAGCCTTGACTTAGGTGGAATCATTATCGTCCCCCCCACTGAAAGTTTTCTTGCGTCTAGGACGGCAGCCAAGATCTCGCAATTCTTAGAGACACTATTTCCTGCACGATCGGCGAACACCGAGACTGAACGCTGGCTGGTCTCGGTCATTATTTTCGAATGGATTAAAACCTGGACTCTCAGACTGCAGTTGTGGCTGGAGAATCCGACACAGCAACTTCGCGTCATCTGTGAGAGACAACGCTACAACTTCGAATATTACACGGTAACATTGACTCGTTTGTACCGGTGAATACGAACATAACACCTCGAATTCCCCAGAAAGACGCCCAGAACGAACGAATCATGTCTTCAAAATCCAAGAGGAAGTCGCTTTTCGCTCATCCCTTGTTCCGGCTCTATGATATCCCCAAGGTCTGTCAGGCTTCGCAGCAGACTTTTAGCTTTAGACAGGCCAGCCTTATGCTCCGTGGCGCGCAAGGCTCATTTGGCATTGCAACCATCCATTGTGTACCTCCCACTCACACCGTCATCTACCTGACCGTTATTGCGATGGTGTATTCTAGAGTATCCTGATGTAAGAGTCGCTAGACTTCACATTCGCAGAATTGTGTCATTTCAACAGCAGTAACTTCTATGCCCAGACATCGTCATTCAAGTCTCCAGCGCTATTCATCCTTGAATAATGGTGCGGATGATGCAAAATCCTGCCGAGTGACAGCTGCCTCACCAATATGGTGAGCGACATATCCGTGAACCTTGAGCAGTCTTCCGAATCATGCTTCTAACCAATCACCTCGGTAAAGACGGTTCCGATCTCTTGGGACATGGCTAATACGTCCAAAAGCTCTGCAAGCTTGAATTGAATCTACCATATGATCTGGTATGGAATCGAGGAGAGTAATAATGCAGGAAGAATAGTGGGCGCATAGCGTGCATCATTTAGCTAGAATTAGCCGATAAGGACTGGAGGTAGTAGAAATTTGCTTGAAACTGTTGACGGCGGTCTAGCTCGTCCTTGACCCAGTCTCTCCTTTTCCAAAACATTTCGCCGTTGCATCTTTTGTGGGTCTGTTGTTTGGTATGTTAGCATGCCTCTCCCACAGGAAGTGCGCAGTAATTAGCTTACCAAAGAATGTTAGAGGTCGAGATGGGGACTATGGAAGTAAAGGCCCGGTCTTATATTATTGAACTCGCTCTGCACATTTGATCTTGCGTACCAGCATCCCACTCCAAAAGCATCGTTTTCAGGACACTGAAAAGATGTTGTCTACTCGGCCTAGTTATCGGATGGCGCGGTAGATGATGGGCATGCTCTCCTATCTGAGGCTCTCCTCCCCGAGACCCCTGATTCAGTGCTTCTGACTCTGGTCTCTTGAGCTTGGAGGACTAAACAGTCTTAGAAATCCTTGTTCTTGCCACTGTGTGTTGATTTTGGTAGCTGAAGTCTACCTGTGACTCAGAATAAGGTGAAGGTAAAAGGATTTCAACTCATTCTACGGGGTTAGGTTAGGTTGCGGTGTTCTATAAATGAAGGTTGTCGATGACGCCGATAAACCCAGAAGAAAGACCGTAAATTGCAACAGGCTTAGTTCAGATATGAATAAGATGAGTTAGTTAGTGACATACGATGCATTTTCGATACTGCTCCGCCTGATACAAGTCGGTCGGAGCCGAGTCCTACGACGAGAGTGCCACTAATATACTGACATCTGCGAACAGAGTTGAGCAGGCTTGTCACTGATGTTGCGCTCTCAGCATGGGCTGCTGGGTCGGTACACCATCATGCCTGGGAAAACCTGCACACCAGTCGAGCCATTTTTTTGCTGTTGAAAAGCGTATAATGAATTTTCGATCAGGCATTTTGTGTTGAGTATCGCACGTCTATTCATCAGGGCTCTTTTTCACACCAGAGGTCAACAGGAATAAAAGCTTAACTACAGCTTTTAGCTGAGTAAATGAAATTGTAGTAGCCATTGCAAGAAAAGTTACACAAAAGATATCTTTCTTCGCGTTATCAAACAGGTATGTGGGATTCTCAGATGGAGACACAAAATGTCAGGCAGGTAATTTGACTTCTGCATTGCACCATCTCTATCATCTATCCTTACCCACATGAGCTCTTGAATGCTACCGGAAAGAAGACCAAAAACATCTCAGAAGTTAGATTTCACTTGCGATAATCCGTGAAATCTGTGGAACCATCCTTCCGACAGCCATCCTAGTTATGACTTTCACAATAGACGCTCTTACTCAGCCCCAGGTTTGGCTTATCCCAATGTCACGGCCTATCGAATTCTGTGTTAACCCATGCTCTCAAAAGGTTGCAGGTCATTTGGCTCTGTCCTCACCGTGGGGATTCTGCAGATGATCGTCCGTCCACCCAATTTAATTCAAGACGGACGCGGTTAATATCTCAATGTATTAGCTTTTCTGACATCCACACGGTGATTTAAGACAACATCTCCTGTAAATTGTCAACTGGCCTCAGCACTGCAGTGGAAAAATCTCGTTCTTCTGCGTTTGGTCTGCGATTCCTATCTCAGTAACACGCGTGGCTCTCACAGCCTCCTCATTCCGATGAACGATTTGGCCCACACCGGTCCGTTAGACAGAGGCCGGGCCCTCGTATGTGTTGATACCGAGGGAAAGAAAGGCTTCCATGGAGTAGTTCAGGGTGAATCAAGCCGTCCTCATCGGCCTGTAGTAATTTAATGCCGGTGGCTTCAAAGGAGATCCAAAAGCGGCCAGCGCAAATTCAATGGCTAGATGAAGATCTCCTGTCCCCCTCACTATTGCCCCTAGACTGACGTCTGATGCTAAGTGTTTGACATTGTCAAGTATGTTTATGCTGAGAGCATCGTGGGAACTTACGCCTCAAGCAATATTAGAGTCATCCTCATTATTGTTTGCTATCCTAATACCAAGCCAAACCAAAGCAATGGGCATCAGGAACATAGAGAAGGTAGTTACAGGTAAGATCTAACCGTATCTCTGCTATCTGTATTTCAGTATCTGGAAATACCAACGTGCCCGCTCAAGAATGCTCCAATAGCCTCCCGTCATACCTACAGGAAGACAACCGCCGTAGGGCCTGGCGAACACTAGTGAAAGTTGCAACTGCAGACTGTATGATGACCCGCGTGAGTAGGATTGCAGGGATTGAAATGTGGGACGAAGTATCAGAACTATCATCAAATGGGTTCCAACACCTCGAGTGGGGGACATCCCTTGGGATAGCAAAGCCAAAAGCTGTGGAGGTTTCGGGCATCGCGGATATTAACGACACATACTGACGATCTTTGTTCACAACTTGAACAAGTAGGGCCTCAGTGTAGGATACACTATCAATGAATTGATATACTCAGGATCAGACCTTGGTGGCGGGAATCGCATCCGCCTTGTTAATCTTTTCTGGACAGGTGCGGAGACTAAAGGGCCTTGGCAGGCGGAAGCGTCGCTGGGCGACAAAGCGGTCGGAACGTGTAAGCAGACGTCTGCAGCATCCGGAATTCAATAACACAACGGATCATTTATCTGCTGTAAAAGTAAGGCGCGAGGGTGAGTGGTCGGCAGCTTGAGGTGCTTGAGGTGAAAAGGTTCTCTATTTCCAGTCCTTTCTTCCTTGTGGAACCCAGGAAGAAGCGGCATAGAAGGATGAAGAGGAAAATCATCTTATCTTATATGCTCTAGCCCTTATCCGTCAAAACCAACGTCATAATGTATGGCAAATTGAAGATGGTGGCAAGATGGTATGCAAAAATGCAATGCCGGGAGCCCCCATGATAAAGAAATACACTTCAAACCGTCTTACCCGTTAGGTAATGATGTTAAAGTTAAGCAAGGATACCAGCGAAGAACGATGTTGTTTGTTTTCTAGGTATTGGTGGTTGCTGTCTTGTTTGACCGTACCTGATAACCCCACCACTGAAGTTGCAGTCTGGAGCAACAAATTCACGATTACAAAGAAAGCCTACACACGTTTACGCAATACGTTAATGATCTGACATGAAATTTACGCTCACAAGTGCCCATTTCCACACTCATCTTTGTCAAGCACATATATCACAGAGCACATGCGGTGCGAATACGCGCACATGGACCTAGCCTGTCTCGTGGCGCGAAGTCAAGAAGTCTCCATCCTTCATCTTGGACGCAGCCCTGAATCGGAACTGGAGTCGAAGCCGAAATATCCCCAGTAGCGAGAGGGGCGAGAAGTCACAAGCGGTAGACCGATAATAAGGCGACGCAACATGGCAGTGAAAGCACCAAGTATCCGAGCCCATGAGAGAGAGAAAGAGAGACGTCTGTCATACGCGGAATTAGGAACTGAATATAGATGCCGGGAAGAAAACAGCGCAATGGGCGGAGGGTTCGTAGGAGGAGGGCATATAATCCATCGCACAAAACATATCAAAACTGAGGGCCCTCAAATATCATATCTGGCCGTATTTCCGTGACTCCTAGCCAATCCTCAGCCAGACAGTACAACATGTTACTGTCTTGAAGAACAACGCGCGGAACCCGAACTTAAGCACTTCAGTCACCGAGATGAAAATTGGGGCCTTACGAAACAAGCTCGGCTTCTGCGGGTGGTTATGCCGGTTACCTTGATGCTGGAGAACGAGGTGAAAGGCGAGATAGCTACCATGACGGCCATTTCGGAACCGTCCCTTGCTAGGCGCGAACCATCTTCGATGCACTTCGATCGTCGCAAGGAGGGGCCGCTGGACTCACCGAGTCAGGGGCAAAAGCCACTGATGACATGACTGAAATAGCCATGCATAGCGAGACGCCATCGATCAGCAACCTCCTTGTTCACCGTCCTCAATAGCACTGCCTATGCCAGAACTAGCCGGCTTACCCCTGCTCATCATAGGGCGTGGCCGAGGAGAACCCTTAGGTCGCCGAAGAACGTTGAGACGCCAATGATATCAGTGATTTGCTGGCTGCATAGAAGCTTGAATCGACGACAGCATGGCCGGATTGCAAGCCTGTCCCGCTGACGTCCGTCGTCAGTTCACAGCGGTCGAGGTCATATTCGTCGGATGAAAACATCCTGGGCAACCTCACGCCACTCCGCAAGTTACTCACAAGCTCCCGCTCAAGCTGACTCCAGACGGTCCGTTAATAGCTATATGTCTACTCCAACACTCGCACAGCGCATATCATGAGTCCTTGAGCTGCTGTCGAGTCGGCTCATGACACAACTAAGGGAGGGGGGTTTCGAATGCACTGACGGCAGAAGACTGTGGCAGCGGCAGCAGACCCGTCAAGCTCAGTTTTGTCGTCGAAAAACCTGATTTCAGGATTGGTATCAGCGTCATCTTCAAAGCCGTCAGCCGTCCCATACAGACTGATGAAAGTGGTAATCATAGGTACCGCTCCACTTGCAAGTTCTCCCTTGCCTGTAGGGGTCGGAAACCAACGGGTCGAGTTCAGGAGAGCACGATGGCATATCATTAGGCAGGACGTTCAGAGGGAAAGCGAACTGCTGAGGAAGCATCTGAGCGTTAGTAATGAAGGCTTGGTTCTCGTCCCGGCGGCTCCGGCTGCCTCTTTGACGACGTGATCGCCTAACCCGAAATCCAGAGCGCCCATCTGTGGCCCTGCGTCCTACGCCTTGGGCTTTCCCGAGCTCGATTGTCTACCGAGATGCCTAGAGGGAACACAGCGTTCGATGCGTGAAAAATGGGTAATAGGTCGATTGTTAAGACCGCTCTTATCGGCACACGACGGTATCGGCATCGGACTTGGGGGCTATTGCAGATACTGGTAATTTCTCGGCCAGCAGAGTCTGCGTGTTTGATATGGGCGAAATGATGCTTTATACCAAGAGACAACCAGATGGTCCAACAGTTGGGCCGGTAGTTTCAATAGCATAATGCGTCGAGGCAAAGACGCTCGCGCCGCCCGTATAATGTGTCGAGACCAGGGCAAGAACTGACAATGTCAACAGACGCGTTTTGGGTCCTGAGAACGCTAGGCAGACATGACAGCCGCCCTGGTCGAAGAGAATGGCCGTGAAGTCGTGGTCATGGTCTTTGCTCTGGAAGCAGCTGCAGTGATTGTGGAGGGAACCGAGCGAAGGATGTTAGACGAAGAGCAAGGTGCTAGGCTCGAGCTAGAGGAGAGGAAAGGCCGGGATACAAGCTTGCAGTACTAATATTGAGACGGCATCAGCATCATGGGCGCAGGGGCGGTTGAAAAAGTAGGCATGAAATGCAGCAAACACAGTCATGGGCAGACATGAACAAAAAGACAGCCTGATAGCAGAGACCGTCATGGCGGAAGTGGTATTGGCGTTAACCGACGGTGATGGACCCTGCGGTAGAGACCGATGGGCTGGGTGTCGCCGGAGAAGTCGGATGAGTATTGTGGCTGAGTGACACGACTGTGTGATTGGGTGCTCTCGATGGCGTCGGCGCGGAGAGGCTGGTACTGATGCTGATGCCCATGAGCTGCAGCAGCCTCAGCTTCACAACGAGATGCGCGTATTTGAACCTTTTTTTTTAAAGACCCTGCGACGCGAGCCTGCGGCCGTGGTGCATAAAATGACGGCAACTGGAATTGGACCTTGCAAATGTTGTTGGGATGTGCTGGGCTCTGGATCGGGGTCTTCGCTGGCGCCTGTGGGTCTAGATGGGAAAGAAAAGTTAGCATCACGGCAGAACTCAACAGGTGATGCACCTTAGGGTCGCATTCCAACGCACAACATACCCGAGGTATTCGAGTCTAGGCTTGGTCTGGTTCGGAAGAGGATTGCGAGGTGGTTGTGATGGCACGTTATTTAAGGTCCAAAGGAAACCGGAAAGCAGGAGCCAAAGTCGGTGACAATGACCTTGACAGTAGGCTGAGCATAGAAATTGCTCGTCTTGGAGGCGAGCGCCGGAGTGAAGGACCAGGCGTATGAGTCGAGGTCGGGGTCGAGAGACTCGAACGGGGTGTCAAGCCAGGCACGAAGGGCCTCATCGCGAAGAGGACATGTCGCGGAAGCTGAAATAGCCTCGGAGGACGGGAAACAAATCACAACAAGGAGCAGCGGTGGCATTCCGAAGGAAAGACTCAGACCGAGAAGAGAAGCGTCTGGTCAGGTGCTGTCGTTGTTGGCGTCGATGATGCAGTCGACGGGTCGTGGAGCCAGAAAGAAAGAGTTCGAGGTGCAAGTGTCAGGTCGGGATTGGGACCAAGTGGAGGTGCGTCATACATTGATGACTAAGCCGGGGTGCTGAGCTTCCATGTCTGCACAGACAAGCTTGATGGTGAAGTAGGGAATGGGGGATGGAACTGCTGCTCCCTTCTCGCATAAAGTCGGGTGATACGTACCTTCTGATTTTGATGGCGCGGCTGCTTCCTAAGGTACCACTCTTTCCTCAGTGCCCCAGGGAAGGTAGGCACGTACGTGAGGTCCTTGAAGGTATCGGAGCTTGCTGTCCCTCCAACCGAGGATAGTGCGTACCTAGGTAGCTGCACCTTCCGTCACCTGAGATCCTGGAAGGTATCGTCGGTAGCTGTACCTTCACCCGAGGATGGTATGCGCGCGTCGTCAACCAGACACCCAGAGCACTCAACGACAATAACAACAATAATCGCCTGCTGATTCCATCTTCTGCTGATCCCGACTGGCAATCTCGGCGACTGCCATTTTCACCAAGCACAGACCAACTCAGGTACCTTACTGAGTCCCGGCATGACCACCTGCCGATTTCCAGCACACAAATCGGCAGTTGGTACCAAGGTCGGCAGCACCAGGACTTCAAGGTAGGTCGTCTGCTCTCTCCTTTGCTGGCCGGGCCGTGTTCAGTTCAGCGCACCCATAGATGTAGAAAGGGATCCACAGATGCAGAAAGGCGGACGACGTCCATCTTAACGATCAAGGCCTGTACGACACGAGGCGGCAGACAACTGGAAAAAAGAAACCACCCCGCAGCGAGCTCGACCAGGTCTATCTAGGGTCCTGAATGTTTTTATGTTGGTTAAGACAAGCAAATCTTGAAATGCACTTCGCAGGTGCAGAGGCAAGGATCCCTTTGATGTCCGTGCAGCCAGCATGGTGTTGCGAGAGGCCATGGGTCTTGGCTGAGCAAATGCTCGGTGGGCGGGCTGAGTGTTAGCGAGCGACTGGTGAGATCGGCGAGGTCAGGTACGTACTGAGGACCCATAATAGCTAGTCCGTGCTTGTCTGCCAGACAAGCTCAAAGACCAGGTCCAGTGCACCTGGTCTTCAGGGGACGGAACGATCCGTCAGTAGCTTCCATTCCAATCCATCTAGAGTCTGGAGGTCCCCTCTGGCACGTCAGCTCTTCGACATCACAGCCGTCTGCACTTTCAACATGCAAGAGGTACGTTCCACTCGTCGCCCGCCCGTTTGATAGATGGTCCGTGCTTGATGTCTGCCAGACAAGCTCGACAGGCATCTGATCTTTGGGTGACGGCCCGGCCCGGTGGCTTCCATTCAATTGGATTATCTATCTTTTGGATGTCCACTGGCCGCCACAGACATCTGCCATTTCAAGTTCTTCCACTCCAAGTTCTCCCGTCCTCTTGCTTCCATCCCCGACCGCCCGACCGATCAATCACCCCATCCTTTCATGCAGCGACCTTCACCCTTCTTGTCATCGTCGTCATTTTCATCATCCCCATCATGCTGCAACAATCCCCGCCCGGCAACCTGAATGTCCCATGGCGATGTCGCGACGCCCCCGTCGTCGCTGTCTCGCGAAGACACAGGCCGTCGAGTGGTATGCCTCCGCTCTCTCCCCTCTACACCCTTGCATCTCCCAACCCAACCCAATTACTGACTCTTGGCCACAGGTACACTTGTCTTGCCTCCGCCTTCGACACATTCACCTCGAACGAACGCGAACCAATCTCACATCAGAAACTTGGGGCAGGCTGTAGGCTGTAGCTACCTACCTTGCACATGTGGTGCATCCTCTCGTTGATGCATGGAAGGAGAACTTTGCTCGTCCCTTCCCCGGTCTAGGCCTGCCTTGTACGTGAGCATTTGCCCTGCACATGCGCAAACGTCCCTGCTCATGAGCATACCTGCACAAGAGCCACAAGAGCGACTACTACCCTGTGCAAGAGCTGCCTGATACCAGAGGCTAGAGCACCTGCCCTGAACATGAGATCATGTACTTGGTCTTGAGCATACCTGCACACAAGCTGCCCTGTACAAGAGCACCTACCCTGTACAAGAGCACATGTTTCTGCCCCTGAATATGAGCATTCATGGATGCCTGCACAAGAGCACCTGCCCTGTGTAAGAACAGACATCACCACCTCTCCCTGTCACCTGCCATCCTGCCTGTTCAGCCTATTCTTATATTAACAGTCGACATGAGAGATTCACTGTGCCCCTCTCTCGGAGTCTCGCTCGCCATGTCCTTCGCCTTCAACCGTCCCAATCATTCACCTAAAACCCCTCTTCAGCATTCTACAACGTCAGCAGCCTGAGGGCAACACCAGAGGCAATGGATGCAATTTCGGCGCCAGTGCTTGGTGGACTGCGGGAGAGACGGTACGAACTTCAACCCTTCCATCGTTGGTTGGACGTACGGAGCCGACGCATCGTCGGGCCACGCTGGGAGTCTTGGACTCGACCCTCCACGGCCGTCCTCGCCCGAACTCAGCCCTCCTCGCTGACCATGGATACCCCAACGCCGTTTCCAACCTTCCAAACTCAAACTTGACTTTCGGCCCCATCTTGACTGTCTGAAGTTGGACGCGTCACGCAGACGCGACATGCACATAATGCCCGAACCTATCATCTGTCGCCTGGTCTTGTAGCCAAGCCTCAAGATCGGCAGTCGATCTTCTAGCCTCCTTCACCCCCCGAGCCCGGACTTGATATTCCGACCTCTTGCAGCCCGTGTACTCTGCTCTCAAACCCTTTTCCATCCTTAATGCTTGCACTCCGAGCTCCGGTCCCTCCCAAACACGAGCTTCTGCAAAAGGTCCACCCAAGTATGGAGGTCACTGGGCTATGAAAGGGACAGGAGCTATCTCCTTTCGTCTGCACTTGTGGCCGGAGAGCTGCAAGGTGTGAGATGCGGCTGGAACACCGTCATATTCGAAGAAGGGAGGTCTGCCACAGCTTACTCCTATTTGGTTCGGTCTCGCCCTGAAAACCACGGGCGATGTCCGACACTGGGACCATGGCGTGACGAGTGATCATTTTCGATGAAGTATGAAGAAATCGAACGAACGCAAACACCCAATACCCCATCAAGCAACAATTTAGACCCCGAGCCAATGTAGACGGGTACAGGCAGTTCGATCTAGGGAGACATGTATGTGTTGGCTTTTGCCCCTGGAAACATGTATTCCCAGTGTAGGAGCCGGACAAGGCACTCTTCGAGTCCGACTTCCTCCCACCGCTCCGCTTGCTAGCCGTGTCTTGCAGTGTTCCTGCTGTCAATTCCTTGCTACTATCGCCTTACAAGCACCCAGTTTATGAGGCCACCTTACCATCGCTGGACACCATCGCCATCGTTCCCTTCAGGGCCGTCTCATCTGCACCAGTGGGCCTGCCTTCTCATGCAAGTGCAAAAGCTGTGACTTTTCGGTCCATCTACTTCTCCGATGTCGATTCATCGGCGCTAGAAGGTCATGCAGTGAACATCGAGCCGATCGGTCTGCTAACGACGAAGGGCTGACACTGGGCCAGGTTGCAGCCAATCCCGCTCGATGTTGCCATCGCCGCAATCTGTGTGCCCGATATGGATCAAGCAGGCTGTAGCCTGGAAGGGGAGCATCGCGCTCGCCCGCCGCTTCAAGACGATTCACGCCTTCGACCCGATCGCGATGCTGGCCGATATGCCGCCGCACGACACGCTCTGGCCTGTGCCAGGATTTCGCCCAGATCGTAATGACCGGCCTGCGGCCTTTCGCCACTGGACATGATTAGTTGCTAGGACATCAACTTCACTTTTTTGTCTTCGGCCTCACGTTGCTATTAGAGTAGCTCTAGCCTCTGGTCAGTTAGCGGGATGTCTCCCGTTATACAGGTGAGCTGATCGGCGGCGAAGCCGTGGACGAACAGTCGCACTTTCTGTTCATGATCCCCCAGGAGTCTGCCATGATGTATAACACGCTGGGCAGCATCTGGATCGCATTGAGCTGGCTGATGCGTGGCAGCATCTTATGCATTTCCGTACATGGCAGTGAGGCCCTTGTGCGCGTCCGTCCGCCCGTGGCGACGATGGATGGCATTTCTCTGAAACCGTCCGATTACTTCGCCTCGTCCGCGGGAACGCGCTAGCTCCTACTTAGCACCGCGGGCAGCGGTGTTTTGGATTTGAAGATGCAGCTCGCCGCCCTGGTCCGTTCCGGCTCGGCAACGGCCACGGCCTGAAATGGTCGGTCGCTGAATTCCGGCGAAATGGGTGCCAACCCAGGTATTGAGCTGCCTGGTTGGCATGCAGTAGCTCTGCTGCAAGATGGGAAGTTGCCCATGCCGATGTCATCCTCGTTGATTCCAATTTCCGTGTATTCCTGCCTGATACATCTACTCATCTCCACCAACCTCAAGCGAACAAGCCCTGAGAATAACTTTGCGGAATCTCTCGCTCTCATCAGATTCTCAGTGGAGATGGTGGCGTGTTGGTCCAGAGATCGACTTGTTTCGGGCAGATGTGATCCCAGAAAGGGGAAAAGATGTATTTGTGCGACTTTATCAACAGGCTGAGCACATATCAGTTGGCAGTTTGTTCAGTTTCTTTGGGGATAAATACCAAACTTTGAGATCTAGGACCATCGAAGGGCAAAGTGACGCTTGTGCCGGGATTGGCAAGCTGCGCCTGTATCAGGCCCAAAGGACGAAACAGTCTCGTTATGGAAATGAAAAGGGTCAAATAGGTTCTGAAGGATCGAAGCCACCAAAGGTCACATGGTCAAGAGACACTCTGTTCTCAGGAGACGGCGCTTGTCATCCGTCCGCCGGAGAGATCATCGTCGGAGTCTAGTTGTGAGAATAGTACTGCGATTATTCAAGGTTGACAGTCGTGAGGACATACCAGACTAGGCTGCGTTATCTCACTAGGGCGCTTCGCTGTTGCTCTTTCGCCTCTAATCGACAGTACTGTTGGAGTATGTTTGAAGCTTGAAAACCGACTTATGTCTCCAGGCCCCCGAGCACGCCCAATGGGTTGACTGGTTGACGGTCTTTCCAGTGAGATGAAGAGACTTACTACAGTTATAGGTCCGAAGGCGATTAGTATGTAGGAGTAATGGCGAGTCGCCCCCTGAGACCCTGCAAAGTTGCAAAACGATAAACCCGTTCTGAGATCAGTATTTTCCCCTCGACAATTAAACGTATCCCCGTGTTGTTGAGTCACACGCACATGACAAATCTGGTGTATCATGGCGCCGTTCAAAGTGCAGCAGCACCGCCCGTCTCTAGTCAATGACATGATTAAACAATTTTGACGATGAATATACCCATCTATTTGGCAATTAGCGTGACATTCTCACACATCGGAACTATAATGACACCGCCGCGCCGGCCCACCAGAGACAGAGTTGTGAATCTCTGACATTTGATCAAGAGATAAATCTTGCAGGTAATGATTAGCCTATACTTTCTCTATATCGAGGCGCTAAATCTTTTGCCTGATATCACACGACTCGTTATGACGCGCGACAGGATGGTCAGTTTGTGGAATACTGAGACAGGTAATTGGAGACCAAGGTACACTACCCGTCCATCTTCCCGTCGGCTCTGAAAATCCGGAGATAGGTCCATACTCAGTCTGCCGAAGACGGACTGCGGACGGGTTACATATTCCTTATGAAAAACAAACGTACAGCATTCTTGGCGATTTGATCAATATCATGAGCAGTTGAAATGCATTAACTGCGACCGAGAGAAGAAGAGTGTTTTCGTCTTCATCAGAGAGCAAGTATGCCACGAGGGGCGCATTAATTCCCCTGCACTATTAAACTTATTAAAGCTTTTTTCTCAGAATTCTGGTTTGCGGCTTGATATGCTTCTTAAAATGTTACTTGAAAGCATATTTAAGAACCTGAGAATCAGTCATGATCAGGCACTAAGAGGAAAGGGGTCCTACCCTCGGACTGGCGTGAGACGTCCTGTAGGCGACCTGGCAAGATTGAAAACGGGAAAAAGGGCTTCCTCGATGGGTTATAGGAAATCTTTGCTGCTAGGGGAAGTAGATGTACGGAAGAGTAACACGGGAAAGCGGAGGAGAACATTTATGTGGACGAGGGACGCCGATGGAAAATTGATAATAAGCCGATCTAACAGCTTCAGTACTGCCCTTGTGACCCAATACAGCTGTGTCACATGCGAGTGCTTTGCGTTCTCGACCAGTCGGCTGCTGAGGTAATCTGTTTTGTCGCTCTTGTGATGTTGGTGCCACCCCCAGCGATGTGAGAAAAGGTGTTGTCGTAACTTTGCGCTCGCGTTGCTTCATACTCTTGGATGTGAGAAGGCTGGTCATCAAGTACTTAATCCAGAGGTCAAATACACAAAGGTATTAACAATAATAGAGTTGGGAATAGTAGGAGCAGGTATTTGATAGTGAGGCTTTATCTCCTCCATCGTTTGGTTGAAACCCGAGCAAATTCTGGCCTGGGTTGGACTCCCCGTGATCTTCATATCTGCCCGCTGCGTGAAGGTGTTGGAATTAGGATGGATTTGACCCGCTGAATATCGCGGGCTGTGGGGTATTAGTACCAAGCAACAATTTCATGGAAAGGCATGGTTGACGTCGAGACGAGAAAAGGTTCATCTGGTCTCATTCCAAATTCTCGAAGGGCTCAGTCGTTCGGCTCCGGCTATCCCTCTCCTCAGCTCCAAAAGAGCTTCTACGGACGATGAATCAAGTCGCGTCAATGCTCCACATCGTCATCCACGGAGGAACAATATGTTGATTAATACTGAGATGAGGATGATGCTGATGCTAAGACCCGTACCCATTAGGGGCGGCGCAGCCATAATACGACGACGGGAGTTTGCCTGCGCGGAGGTGGCAGCCCACCCAAGCAGAGTGGCCATGTAGTGCGCCATCAATATGACCTCCAGTGCCAGCTTTTCGTATGGCAACTTGAGCCGTTCTAGACCAAATATAGCCGTGCCACAGCATTGCTACGAGAAGAACGTTAACGGGTGTACAAAGCTGTGGAACCATGTGTTACTTCGGCTTCGCGATGCTCGATGAATTCGATACTTATGGACGACAAGGAGACGCCATTCCGGTGGAAGCAAGAGGCCCGCGATAGAAACAGTTAGAGAAGATGATTGGGCACAGTGAACCACCCAGACTTGCAATGGATGATAGCTGGTTTAGGGCTCTGGCGTTAGCAATCGCAATTCCTGCAAATTCGGCACACTGTCTAGTTGCGAATTCTGGAAGTTTGGGACATCTGAAACCGAAATATCTGCGCAGCTATGTCCGTGCTGGTGTGGTGAATGCAGCCCGAAACCCTCAAACATGGCTAATCAAACATTTACTGGTGGTATCGGTGGCCTCCGAACAATAATCTCATGTCGGCCGCGAGCCCAGGTGTGTGAATAGAGGTACCGCCGTAGCATAGAAGAAAGCACAGCCAGCAACTACTTAGACATACTGGAGCTGGCCATTTGCTTCGCGCAAGTTGCCACCCTCTCATACGACTTCGCAGTTGGAAGAAGAAGAAGTCCTTTTCCCTTTCCTCTTCTTGGAGATGATGCATTTCGCCACAGGATCATTCCTCCCGCTCTGACGTGATAGATAATAACCGCATAAAGGGTTTCCGAAAATTTGACAATAGCAAGCTGACGTTCACGAGGAATCTCTGCCGTAGATGACTCTAAACCGAAAGACTTTTTATTATGAATGACTATCCCGATAACTGTCGACGATGATCAAGACGCAGCGTGTTCTGGAGAGTCACAGCCTCCGAGGTATAAGGAGACGACACTGCATGATGACCTGGCTGATGGTGCTCTGGAAGTGCGAGAAGAAAAGACTGAGCCATTACGGATTATATAGTGGTTAGGGGTATTAATCAGCTTCCTTGCGCTTGAGTGTATTATCATCTTTGCGGCGAGTTTACCTTTTTACCTTAACTTATGATGGAAAGCTGTTACTAGACCAGCCAAAATTTATCTCAAGCATTTTTGTCTGGCCATTTTCACGGCCAAATGCAAGTCATTCATCATTATACCCATTGTTAAAGGTGCGGAGCTTTCATGATCATGATACGCTTTCAGCCCTGCGTCGTAACTTCTTGCCTTTTTGCTGCTGACCCTCGAACTGGCAAAATCCCAATTCTCAGGTCTAAGGTACCAGAAATGAGCCTTATTCTGCTGCTCACGGGGATTATTAGACGTTGCTCTGTATGAGAATAGCACTCGAGGGCTATTCAGCTATCAATTCGAATTCCAAAGCCATAATCGATCATGAGAATTGCTGCCTTACCAGGGATGCGATTGATTGCTAAGCGGCGAAGGTACCCCGAACATACAAGCACACCGCGGTTCAAGTTTCCTAAGCCTCAATGGTTAAGACTTCTCTGAATTTCGTTCTGGAATCGGATACTACCAAGGGCTCATGGGTCCGAAAGAGAAAGAATCCTAAAGTGCTTTCGAATATACGGCCGGTAATTGCACCTTCGAACGAGAAGCTTCAGGCTGCGTCTTCTCATCTTCAGCTATATACCACTCTTGCGGGGGCATTACACAAATGGTTACCTAAAACCAAAGCGCAGAGAATGAGGGGCCTAGGGTGTTATATTCGTTATCAGTAATCTTCAGTTGTTTAAGACAGTGGTTGGTCACTTGAAGGATCCCGTGCATGTGATGGGTGGATTGCTTCGTGGATTGCTCTGAAGGTTTCCGTCACGCCAAAATCAAGTGTGGTGCATATTGGCGGTAAGTTCGATAGCTTCAATGGCCGGACCCTTGCGTCAAAAGGTATCGCGGCCGAGTCATCAGTGGAGTACTCTCAGGAGTCTGAAACTGAACATCAAAAGCTGGGCGAGCAGCTCAAGATGTGATGTCTCCAATAGGATGTGGCCTGGAGCTGATCGCCTTAGCCCTTGTCACCAACCCCGCTCTAGTTGATGACGGGGTGAGACAATACTTTGCAGCAGCGGAATACACCACGTACTGTTGAAGCTCGAATCTAATAACGGAAGTATGGATGGAAAGGGATGTCCAAAGAACACTAGCGACTTACACTGGCCTTACATCCGAAGGGCTGTTGTGTTTGTGTTGAGTTACACAGTCACATCCTTGAGAGTCTTGTTCTAAAATCGTTGCTAGGCTGCGGACGGAGCAGCTTGAGGGCTCCACATGGTCAAAGGGGGCTTGAATACCTAAGCTGTTCTGGAAACGTTCCAGAGATAGGAGACATAACCGGGGATTAAAAGCTCGATTCTAGCCATAATTCGCAAAGATTCTGAGGCGTATCTATCAGACGACTCTCAACGACGACCCGGGACATCTAAGGGGAACATTGGTAACATGCAGGCGTGTCTCCATCTGCACTGGGGTTGGATCGCATATCCTGCTACCCTGCTCGTCTTGTAGTGGATGTTCACGGTGCTTGTATCGACCAAGGAAAGTTTGGGCATTGCCAATAGTGGGAATTGTGCGGCATGGAAGTCGTCAACACTTGCCCTTCTATTGCACAGCCTCGACGGTAACTGGTCCGCCAAGTGCTGTCAGTGTGTACACAGTCAAGGATATAGGCAACTTCACCAGAACGATAAGCGTACGACCACAAACCGACAATGACTTAGAGACTAAGGTCATAGGGATTCTACGAACTTTAGCTACATTTGAACTGAATATATACGGATATAGGAACGTAGGAAACGTAGCAATCAAGGAGTCAAAACCGAGAGGGCGCCCCTTATCCTTTCACCACAAGTTGAGTGCTACAAATCACTAGAAGATCACATCACTCAAGATATGAGATAGATAGAGCGGAGGTGGATTGCTCCTCAGTCACTGCATCCCTTTCTGTCCTGGAAAAAAAGATCCACACCTCCAGCAGTAACAGCCGAGCCAGTTATCTTCGAATACGGAGGCTGTTCTAGTTCTACTTGTGTTGCAATAGCAGGTCTTATACACGCAGTGAAGCGAATACTGCGGAAAATGACGTGTCATGATGATCACAGGCGATGGAGATACCCTTATTGGCGCATTGAGACTTTCGAGCATGAGGGCAAGTTTCATAGCGCCTTAGCTACTACAGTCATCATTCTTGAAGTCATTTTCACACATGATAAAGGTGCGAAAGATACAGCCTGGTCTGGTGCCAGCAGGCAAGCTTGTTTGGAAACCAACATAGTTGGCTTGCTTTGATCAGAGAAATTTTATACCTACGATAAGACTCTCAATGGCTGAATGTCACAACAGGCGGTACTGTTTCTGGGACTCATCAGTCGGCGGATAGCTTTACTTTTGTGGAATTATGTTCTTTAAGGTAGGATACTGCTAGTGGGGGACTAGAAAGCTGGCCTCGTAGACGGTATCATATTCATCATTGTTCATAGCAAGGGATGGATCTTGGATGAATAGGTTGATAATGTTGGAACCATCATAGAGTGGCATGACTAAACTGACTTCAAGACGGGTGTGCGTTCTTCAAAGAAAGAATACATCATTTCACGACGTTCGGCAGATCCACCAGAATGTCGGTTGACGACGCGGGGTTGATAGTTTGCCTGTCCCTACCTTCAGGCCCAAACTTGCCTTTTGTCAGAGTCCACGGAAATAACGCATCTACTCCTGACTGAAAGTAATTAAACAAGGAGTCAATAGGAAATAGAATTGATTGCTTGTAAGCCCTACCGTACCAGATGTACGAAGATGAAGCAGCACAATATAAAATGATGGCCCACATCTGTGTCGGAAGAAAACCTACCTGGGAATTGATGCAGTCTTCCTGTGCCAAGTGTAGCTCTTTCTCCTCGTCCCAAATGATTACCAAAGGCCGTTGAGTAGAATCATGTTTTCACTGCTCCCAAACTGAACACTCATAGAATCTTTCTGTTCAACCCAAACACTGCGGCGGCTTGTCCTCCTCCCCTACACCACTTTGCTATATCTGTCTCCTGACTTGAAATTAACCACAACGCAATGGTCTTAGCCAATTCAGTCTGCCGAGTCTTACCACTGATTGATGACCTGCCTGGATAGACAAGGTGCAGTGATCCAGTCTGGCTTGTCATAACTGACGAAATCCAAGAGGTGTTTGACTTTAGCCTGCTGATTCCCGCCACGGTCCATCTTTCTTTTCGCCAGTACGCAGCTCACGGTAAATGGACCTTCAACGGGGTCCAGGTCAAGGAGGCGCGTTCTATTGTTGCGACCATCTGGTTTCCAGAACTGATCACAAGACGACGGGCGGTTAACCACAGCTTTTCCCCTTGCACTCAGATCGGTTCATAGTACAGTCAGGGACCTCTCCAGCGGAAGAGAAGGTCCACTTCAATTCCTGTCCTTCTTTAGTTGATAATACTATCAACGGGGTATTCTGCGTCGGTATACGGCTGTTCGTCAGTGCAGTGTGATTTTCTTGGCGGGGTTTGGATGGTTTGTTGTTGGAAGGACGTGCCATTGCGTGGTCTTGCTCGTCATCGGGACGGGCGGAACTGTCGAATTTCTCGTATGTCATCTGATCGAGAAGGGATCTGGCGACGGCCGTGTCTTGGTATCGGTAGTCATCTCTCGCGGAGTCGACTTGGGCTACCACTGGGGCTGGCTCCACGGCGGCATCCGGCATGAGGGCTCTTGAGCCTGACATCAGTGTCATGGCCGTAATGGCGGTGGCTGCCGTGGTGGGGGAATCAGTTGACGTTGATTTGAAAGTGAGAGGGATACGTCGGTCTGGGGTATATTCGTGCTGTTGGGCGTGACTGCGAAATCATGACTGCCAAATGTTGTGGTAGTGTTGGGAGTGCGAAGGGAACTGCAAAGCCCCTATCTCACACGGGGATCGAGTTGAGAAGGGTGGATTGAGAATCGCACCAAAGGAAAGCTGCAGACATCAACCCGTCGGGTCGATTTGTGGAATCAATGATGATTAGACAGCGGCCACCGTTGCTCGAAGGCCGAAGGAGTGTGGTAGTGGCAACGGAAAGATGTTCCTGGGTCGTTGGGCCTGTGGAAGAAGGATGAAATTTAGACTGTCTGGGAAACTATTGCCATGTGATTCGCTTCTGATTTGCCAGCTGACTAACCCATATAGAAACAGTCTTGCCGGACCATGGCTTCCATGTCGACTGCATCTTGAGTTTGGAGAGCTGGAGCCAGGTCGCTTCGGGAAGTCGCATGTCCACGCTCGGAACCAATAGATCCGCCGCACAGCTTGAGGATGGGAAGGCGGGAGAGGAGACGATGCGCAACATGGGGACTTGAATGAATCGACGCATGCTGAACCCAGACGCGAGTAACCGTCGCTTGACACATCGGTGGTACCATAAGGTAGACATGGAGTAAGCCCTACTAGTTGGTGGATCTCACCGGACACTCTCATGAGACTGAACATGCTAAAGAACAATGATGTGTAAATCAATCAATGAACCATCGTCTGGCGAGATGGTTTCGGGTTTAAAAGTGAGTTTTGAGCGAGGCTTATTTGTTTCCTTCCCAATGTTTCCGCGGTTTGAATCTCGTCTGATAGATATACTGGTTTGGATGGAATCGAATTCTCGTCGTCATGAATGAGGGCATTCCTTTCATACCGCGTGAGAACCAATTGTTAAAAGAGCGTCCTTTGCGCATGGAACAACCTCCTGGCTTCCCTGTCCTAAATGGTAGTTTCCGCACAGCCTCTCCGATTTTGACATTAGAAAGTCTGGAGAGGGATCTCAGCCGCCCAGAAAACCTCCTAGTTTGTCGGTAAAAGGGGTTGCATCGTGTTCAATGCCACCATCTACCCCCAGCAAGTACATATATCCAACCTGCTTTGGCAATAAAACGTAAGAATTTCGACTGGTCTTTCTTTCTCTTGGGAACTTCCACCGGCGTGGCACGTAAGTCTGTCGCGGGTAGGTCTGTTGCTCGTTTCTGATCAGCATCTCTGGACCGCTTTGCCAGCCGCTGCTTCACGCTGAACTCTAGAAAACCCGCCACAATAAGATCTTAGACCCTATTTCTCAGCCCAATTGCCTTAGTATACGACTATCGGTGTGTTTCGGTCAGTAGAAGATGATATTCATGCGACGAAGTTCCAGCATCTATAGGTATGCTTCTGTAGAGACGAGCGGAGCTTTGCCGCTCCACGTCAAGTCAGACCAGTGTCCAGATTGCTGTTTGGCACCTAGGTCACATTTCTTGGATGGGAGATCTTCTGAAATATCTGGGCTGTGTCGGAAGGGGTGCGATATCAGAACGCTGACATGAGACATCAATCCATGAGGTGTCAAATCGGATCACGGATCGGTGCTTCTCGCTTCGTGAACATCTGAAGCTGATTTACACCCTACTTACTCGCCAAACGCCTCCAATCTGCTGAGGAGCACTAAATGGATTTGCAGGCTTTGTGTTTATAGGGCGGTTGAAAAAAGGACCATGAAAAGCCTCCTTGCCGGTATTCCTGGGGATTCATCCTTTCTACGGTTCTTCCACTCCTGGGCAAGATCCATTGGACATTTGCATATGGTGATTAGCGTCAGGATTTGATCCTGTTGGATCTCGATCACAAAGGCAACATTCCAGTTATCCAGAAAGCCCAAATCAGAGACTGTGATCGGAGATTGAGGTTGAGGATCACCCATGTTTCTCGAGGACGAAGGTATAAGGTCCGAGACGGAGAGTGGTAAAGGGATGGGCTGACAGGGACACCTGTAACTCTTCGATGATGCCAGAAGCAGCCATGACAGAAGCAGAGCAAAGGGAGCGTGAATAACTAGCGGCGCTTTGGGGCGGCAACAAATCATCATGATAAGCGCAGTCTGGGGGGGAAAAAGCTGAAATATTGCTGTCCGAGCAGTCACTCGTCAGCCCGCTGTCCAAGTCTCTCTCAAGACCAACGAGAATGACTTCTGCCGAGTAAGCCTTGGTTTGCGTCCTGAACTTGGAAGTTTCCATGCATCGTTTTGGCCCGAATGGATGTTGAAGTCGTCGACTTCATCACTGAACGTGAATATGAGTTGCCCGATGCTACTGTGGACTACAAGGTCTGGACCTGTGTCTTGGGGCTCTCGTTCGGGTCCAACGCCAACTTTCCCCACTCCATCGGAATCTCGCAATTTCAATTGGAAGGAAAGATTCGTCTAAAATGATTGGCTGCATCGGGGCACGAGACCCGCTGCTTACATGCAGGTGCACTGGCCAATCAGCCAATTTCTCAACCTTTTTCGTTTGGTCCAATTTCTTTCACAGTGGCGCCCGTAGCGTTGGTCCATTCTTTTTTCGGAGCTACCTACCTAAGGTAGTACCTGCACAATGACATCGCCATAACTTTCCCTAAACAACCTCGATTTCGGAAGCTCGCCCGCAATCAATTTTTTCCCACCTCCCAAATTCCCAGCCGAGCAGTGGATGCAGCCCTACATTCTTGCAACATCAACTGCAATTGACCCGAGAGAGAACTCCCCTCGCATTGCCCTGGAGTCCCCCACTCCCACCCCGATCAACAAAGCACCGCGACTCGCCTTGAGTCGGCCTCTGCCTTGACGACCTGCCTTTCTCGCCGAGAGATGCCTCTGTTCCCTGACCTGAGTCTCTTCTCCTCCCTCCCCAATCTGCTTTTCGATGCTGCCGCAGCATGACTAACGTGCTCGTCTATACAGACTCTTTCCGAAGAGCGAAGCCGACGATTCTCCCACTGCCGTTGCCGTTGACGAGGCTCGTAAACCAAACACAAGCCCGCTCGCAATAGATCACCTAGCCCTGCTCGCCGAAGAGCCCCCGACACAAGCTCCCCCAGCCCACGAGGCACGAAGCCGATGTCGCGAGGAACCACAAGTACGCTCCATGGTGATGAGCGCGCCCGGTGATACACCATACTTGCCGTCGCCGTCTTGGAAGCTTCCATGAATCAGAGGTCATGTCCGCCCGAAACCAAGAGAGAATCGCCATGAGAAGCTCGGTGGTTCTGGTTTCCCCTGGTCTGCCAGTCCATCGTTGGCATCGGCGCATCGGGCTACTCGCGAGACCTGATGACGGTGCATCCCACCGCCGCTGGCGACATGTTGGGCATGCCAGGGCACCAATCACTTGGGCTGGCCCGGCCCGGCTTGCAGATCTCCGGTGACAGGGTCGGCTTCTCCGTGGAAACCGTCATCACCGCTGCTATTGGAGACGGTGCGGGTTTGGAGCATGTTCCGACCTCGGACAGCAGCATCGCGCTACCGGACATGACCATCAATGTCGAAAAACTCTCTCTCGGGCAGTCTCGGGCTATGAGCGTCATCAGCCTGCTTGGCCGCCGCCGCCGACCTTGCCGGACTAGGAAGGTGGACTACCGGCATCAGCAGACCTCGTTGTCGTGGCCCAGAGTAGGGGCGGTCGGGGTGTCGGCCTGGACGATGGAGGTAGCCTGACCCGACTGAGAGCCGGCAAATCGGTGTCCTTATCGCCAATCGTGCTCCGTCTGCCGTCCCATGATACAAGAAGCTGCTGTGCGGTGCCATAGATGCGACCTCGGCACCGCCGACAGACCAACGTCTCAGCGCGGGCAGCTCGCATTACAAGACTCGTGTTTCAGCGGGATCTCTCAGCGCGGTTCAGTATTGGGTTTGCTGGCCTCTGCTGAGTATTCTGGCTCCCGTATACCGCAATCAATGCATTTCGTCATCGAGCTCTTCGGCATGCGTGAGGTCAACGAAAGGACTTATGTGTTTATTGACAATATGGGTAAAGCAGAATACCGCCCAGGTTCATCCAAGGTCTCGGAGAGAGCTCGTTCTCCTGCACGGCTGGGCCGAAGCCATCTTCCTGAACACCCTGAAGCGAGATTCCTTCGCCGCGCCCGAGCATCCAACTCTCTGCAATCCCTTGGCCACCGACGCGGCCAATCCGGCGAGCGCCGACTGACCGAATGGGATGTTGCGGCTGTCTGAGCTGCTTTTCCTTGTGGCAAGCCCGTGACGACCATCCGGGTCGAACCGGCCACCGCACTGACTTTGTTGATCACCCGTTGCTGCTCGGCGCCGCCTTCGATTTCTCGACCAGCGCTCCAGACTTTCTGGCGCTCGCTCTCCATGAGGGTGGCTTTGGCAACCAATGTCATGCGACATGGCGTCGGACGAACTGCGGCTATTCAGACAAACGAGCCAGGAACGCGGCAAATAGACAGGCTGCGTGGTGGCGGCGTGGCCACGTCGTCTGACAGCATGTCGCTGAACAGAACTGCCCGGTCGTAACGCTCTTGCCGCCTTGACTGAAAGCCGTCATTGCCAATCTGAATCCGCAACTATTGCGAAAGCTGGGACGGGCGCGGTGCATCGAAAGACTGACGCATGTTGAGCGAGTCGATCCGCTGGACTACTCGCAAGTGTCCGGTCGGCCATCATCGGTGGTGTTGTCGGCGCTGTACAGAATGACCAGCGTCTCTACGACCAGAAAGGCGTAGATTCGGGCAACCAGTTTGCGTGTATGATTTCAGATCATCCCTGGCCTCCCCCGCCAGAGGCGCAAGGTCAGCCGGCGTAAACACAGAGGCGAACGGCTCAACCCACATTGACTTTGCGATCTCCTAGGCTGAGGCGTCCGTCTCGTATTCTGGAGAACAATAAAGCGCCGCCCGTCAAGGTCTTGATCTTGACCCGCCGCCGCTAATGCAACGTCCGCTGCCGCTGATGCCCCGCAGCCTTTTCGAACGGCTACCTGACGGCCAGGCCAGTGACCACAGCGTTGAAGAATCGATGCGTAACCTCATGTTCTTCGACGCTTGTGCAGTCATTTAACCATCGCGCAGATGGCAGCCAAGCTGACGACGGAGCGAAATCACTAGACATGCTCGCGGCCAGCGGTTCCGATCGTGAAGTTGCCCGGCCTCATCTCAAGAACTACTGGTGCCGGAATCGAGCTACGCTCACCGTGGGGGCTCGAATACCCGATCCACTTTCCAAGCCTGCACAAGAACAATCCGCTGCGCGAGATCGCGCCCCAGCTGGACGTGACGGATCACCTTCGGCCTTCAGATTGTCGGTCCCCCCGAGCACCATCGCGACCGGCTTGGCCAACCCCCAGTCTTCCGCGGGATGAAATTTCCCAACTTGAGCGTGGAGGCTCTGGAACCTGGCATCAAGCTTGTGGGATACGGGCTGCGCTCACAATATCGTGATACGGAAAAGGAGTTTTTGACGTTGAGAAGCGCCTGGACAGGGATTTCGGTCTCTAACTAAGGCATCCCTCGCGCTTGGAGTTCGCTGAGAGCTGCGGGGGTCAAGGTGGAGGGCGCGGACGACGAGGCGCCTTTCAGATCTTGGAAAACACGGGTGACTTGAAGGGAGCCGATACAAAGACGCCGATCACTCCCGCTGTGGCTTTCAACTTGCCACAGCTGCATGCGTTAGGGGCTCGACTTCGCAGTGGTTGCACACGAGGACGAGCCGGCTGCCGACGAGGGAGAGCGTCGAGGCGCTGAGGCGGAAGCTGCAGACCAGCCAATGGCTGGATGTCATGCCATGCTCCACGCCGAGCAGGCGAAGAACGCAGCGCTACTGGCGAGCTTGAAGGGGTGGGTCAGCAGCAAGTTATAACAAGGCGACGCCCCGATCGGGTCACTTACCGACTCTTAGCATGGTCTTCTCTCGCAGAGCGCCCCTGGAAAGATTCGTGCATAAGTATGGAGGGAAGGCAAAGTGGAAGAGTACTTTGAGGATGCCACTCACGAGTGATGGATTCCTTTCCGCACTGCCTACTGTGCCCCTGGAAACTGCCGAGTATGAGCTGATCACCATCAAAACGCCCGCCTTTCGTCAGCTGTCCCCTACACAAGGCTTGCGCATGGCTGAACTGGAGTTCTTCTTGCGTAAGACCACAAATCTGAACCCGAACCTCGAGGTTATCATGCTCAATGACGAAGAAAGATGACAGACGTGGGGGACAGGCTATCCGGCAGTAGGTGTGTTGGTTCTTAAGATGAGAATTCTTAGAGAGATACATGGAGGACCGTCATCCCCTATGAAGTGATGTATCCCTTGAAGCACATTCTTTTTTTATGCTTTCAATGGTGATGCTACCACTTGCAAGTCTACATACCGCTGCGTCTCCGAAATTGTCGAGATGATGCGCGTCTACTTGCCGGTGCTAATACTTGAGGGTGGTGAGCGACAGGTAGTCGCGTTCGAGCTTGTCGTACTTCCTGTGCAGCAAAGTCGGCAGAGTTCCGTCGGATGTGGTTTCGAGACAAAAGAAGAGATGTCGTCGGAGCATAAGAACGTCGTGATGCAGAAGTTTGCCCACGGCGAGATCTACGTGCTCATGTAGACGACTCTGGTCGAGGATGGCCTCAGCATCTCGAACGCGGCCTCTCCACTGTCGTCTAGCGCGACATTGGGGTTAGTCAACTCTGTGATCGGCTCGGGGTGAAGGCGTCATGTCCGCCAGCGAATGACTCACGTCCGGTACAGCGGCATGGACTGCTCCGAGGGCCTGCCCACCCGATACTTGCACTGTAGCGCGTGGTTGCCGGGGATGTGGCGGACCAACCTTCGGTTGCAGACCTCATCCATCTAGTACAACAGACAAGCGTTCCTCAGAGCGAGCTATACCCATCATCTCGGCAGCTTATCCTTTGTGCTGTGAACAAAGTATGGCGCTGGCGCGGAACATGCGTGCGCCCGCTCGACCCGCGACTCAGGCTCTCAAAGATCATGCTGTTCCCAATGCTTCACGCGGGGTGGTTGAGTACTCCGACGATGTCCCAGTCTACCCTGCTCTGACGGCAGCAGTACCATCGGCACTGGAGGGCTTAGCTCTCGGATTCAGGGCGGCCGGGGACCGGGAGTTCTTCCTCCGCTCTGTCAACCGGAAGCGGGGCCGCCAGTGTTGAATTCGGGACGCCGTGTTCCACTCTAATCCCGGCCGGTAACACGGGATACTGGTGAGATTAGCGTGAGCCACCGTGTAGAGCAGCGTCCGCTCGATCGAGTTGAATGCGGCAAGCTGTTCTGCTCTTGTAGTAACGAGATTGTCAGCACGCTGAAGTCGATCGGCATCTGCGTTGTCGGCTACATCTCCCGGCCGCCCGATCGGCGTGCAGCCCGGGCTGGCGCGGTTCTCAGCCTACGTTGGGTCGAAGGCTAATGTGTGCGTCGCACCAAGACTCAGGCATTGCCGATGGTAAGCTGATTCGACCGAAGCAGCAACGGCAGCACCACGATACGCCATAGAGCGGTGACCTCGGTATCGGCGGCCAGGACGTGTACAGTGTCCTGGTGGTCCCTGGGGTCGAAGGCGTCGAGAAGCCGATCTTATTTCACATGTCAGCCTTGGAGCTTCAGTACAGGAAACACACGCACCTCACAATTGACGTGATGGATGGCAATGATAGCCGGTGCATCGACGAGGCGCCCAATGGCGCGTATTTGATCATCGACTCTTCATGTTGGCTGTCCGTCGACGCGGCCAGTCCAGAAATGCTTCGCAGCCACTGCCATCGATCTCACGAATGATGTCCCTGTTTCTGTCTTCACAGCAGGACAATTTGGTGCTGTCACCATCGTCCTTAATGATAATAATGCTCCAAGCCCCCACTTCGAGGTCCTGCTCTCATTCCCATGAGACAAGAAAAGGTATAGTATTACCCACGCCTTTATACCTCCTGGTTTTGATGTGTCCATGAGCCTCAGGACACGGTAAAGCCAACGGGAGGTACCTGGCGGCGTTATGTCGCGCTCCCATCCAGTGCAGAGACGCTCTCTGAATGCCGTCGCTGCGCATGATCAAAACTGACCGTCATCTCAACATGCGGCCGTCGAATCTATTACACGGCAGAACCCCGGTCGACCTTGACATTGATGCGCGCCGACCCCGACGAGGAGGGCAACGAATTGTTTTAGTTATGCTAGATTATGACACACTCAACGTGCTGGCGTCGTATGTGTTCGAGAGGGTCTGCCTCGAGCCCGAGGCCGCTGACGACCGCGTCAATACGGGCATCTAGTGCGCGCCGTGCAACGCGACATAGCGGTTTGACGAGCTTGACGCCGCGGCGAATGACAATCAGGCGGTGGCTGTGTCCGCTAAGATGTGATAGTTTCTGCTCTTGAATAGTACTAAGAAGCAATTCAAACATTTGAAACCTTAAGTGGATTAAAAGTTCGTTGAAGCAACCCATGAACCGCTTGGACGATGTTTTGACACGTTGAGTGGCTTCGCTTTCGGCGCATTTAGTGTTCAGCTTTACATGGTTTTCCACGATTGCAATTGTTCCCGACGCCCATGGCCTCTGCAAGTAAATCATTGATTGACGACGGATATGCTCACTCAGGCCCGAAACTATCGTTTTGAGATCATCAGCCCCTTAGCATCTCGGGCAGCTCCCGCCCGGGCTGCGCCACGACGTTGCCGGGCACACCCGGAACAAGACCCACTTATCGCCGATGCCGTCCGTAACTGCCCCGAGCTCGGCCCCGGCTGCTGCGGTGCAGCCGCCCAGATCGCGTCGACGGCTGATGCAGGCAAGTCGTTGCTCTCCCGCTCCAGCTACTGTGACGGGCGGCGATTTTGAGCCTACAACCTTCAGTAACGAGGTCCAGTACCTCGCCAGCTAGGACGTCAGGATCGGCGGCGACGACACCGACGTAGACCCCATCACTAACCACACCCTGGGCGGTGCCTACACGCATGGCACGCCAAGACTCTGCAGTCAGGTGTGTGAGCGGTGAACGGGTCTCACCGCGAGGACCTAGACGGGGACGAGATGGGCAATGCACCGCTTGATGATGCGCGTCTTGCCTGTCTCAGTGCTGGTTGCCACGGTGGTCGGCGTGATTGTGTATGGCCCTTCGAGCGGCAGCATCGACCGTGACAGTTTCCGCGCAGGACCGGATCATGCGGTCGTGGTGATGGCTGACTCTGACGATACCGTCCCGCTCTTTGGCGCGGTCTGCGGCGTCCGCATCGTCGAGGCCAGCCATGCCGACGACTGTGGCCCGAAATCAAGTCCTCTGGGATCAAGATCGCTTTTACAACTATCGAAAGGCATGGCCTAATTTTTGCGTCACTATGGCTAGGTATGGTACAAAGGATTTCATTTCCTTGAAGATGCAGTGAACTTGTCTTTGTGCCGCAAGAGCAAGCCTACTCTTTTCCTCGCGCCATGAATTTTAGCCACGTTTTTGACTTGATCGCCTCCGTGAGTTTTGGGGGATTCTCATGACCGCAGATAAGAGGATGATCGCCATCTTTAGTGCATACGAAAAGTGTGCCAGCTCTATTATCAGCAAGCCACTGACGTTTGTCGGTATGAGTTTGACTTGACAGCTAGATACAAGCCAGTGAGTGAGCCAAGTGCCAGGTCAATGTCCAAACTTGAAAGAATCCCTTGACGTCGACTCTGACGTAGCCTTGTACAGCCCGAGAAAAGTTCTTTCAGGCTTAGATGCACCTGCGCAGCAGCGGCGGAGCCTTGCCATCTGCTGATAGGCTCCTTCGACGCTGAGCTGACAACTTAAGGAGTCGATTTCGGCATGGTTGGCGCTCCTCGTCACGACACGTTTTGAGGTGACTATACATAGGCTGTCACGGTCATCAAACAACACCTGATCAAGGCAGGAAGCTTATTTGACACGTCTCTATTCTTGAATGTGTACTACTCCTTACTCGGCTGTTTGACGTGCTGCTATACTGCATCGTGGATGGGTAATGATACTTCAACGGGACTAGTAGGCTCTAGTTGGCGGTGAGCGTATCTTCGCGGCTCACGAGTCCAAGGACAACCAACCACATAGAAGAGCTCCTACACCAGAATGAAAATGCTCAGATCATCAAATTTCTGAATCAAGCCGAGCTTGACCGCTCTCGAAGGTAAGGGGGATCTAACATCCACTCCCCTCGCAATCCATAGATTAGCTTTGAAAGCATGGACATGACCACACCGCCAAGAGCAGCGAGGAAGTACGCAAATCTGCACTTGCCCGTATCTTCCTGCCAAGAGAGTTTGCTCATGGTGGCAAAACCGGTTGGAACGTTCCTGAGGCCTTTTGGAGAAAGACGGAAGAAGTGTGACTTGGCCTTACACGGCCAGAGTGCTGCCGAGCTACGGGGATGACCACCGTATGATGCCTTGTGTGGTGCTGACTGATCCACGTGCCCCTTGGGATAACATTAGGTAGCTTGAGAAATTCACGAGCAGGAAGCTGAAGATGGTTCCGGTGATAATGGTGGTTGAAGACACCCTGCAGAGCTCATGCGCTCAGCCCAACCATCTGTCGGAATAGTAACTTGGGCTGAGCTTGTTGCATGTTACATGCTAGTCCTTTGGGTGGACTGCACGACTTTTGCAGAACAACTGTGCTGTTTGCCACTTTGGGGGCGACCATCTCACCATGAATTCACCACATTTCGAGAAATCCGAAGCGCCTTGGATTCAGAGACATTAGTATCAGTGTCAGATGGATGCCCAAAAGAGACTGCCTTTGCAGTCTTACCTATCAGCATGTCGTCAAAAAGGGTGAAGCGATCCCTGCCAAGAACCAAGAACCGAGAGTCGAGTCTGTACCTAGCTGGGTTATCATTACGTCGGCGGCGGCGGCGGCTACGGTGGCATATTATGCAAATTGGACCGGAGCGGTGGTGCCGAAAACTACCAATTTCAGACTGTCAGTCGGTGGTTCGATTATGCTTTGTGCTTCAAAGCTTGGAAAAGACGTCGGCTATTGACTGACTTGTTTTCGGTCTTGAGATCGGCTCTCGTGTAGCCCTTTCGCAGCTCTTTAGCCGCCTTCATAGGCTTGGCGAGATATTGGGATGTTTCTCCGGGCTTTCCAGTACACGGACGGCACGTCTGCCGGGTTGGTTATGAATGTGGATAGTGCAGGCTTACTTCAACGGTCTGGTATGGGCGAATAGTACTGGCTTTCAATGTCCTGAGTCCGTGAGAGATCCCTTGCCTGGATCTGAGCAGTCTGATCCATGCCCGAGATTTGATATATCATAGTATCCACGGGTTGATCGTCTTAGTCCCTTACTGGGCTGAACTCGGGCAGCTCCGGTACAGCAGAAGCTGTCTCCCTTATCATGGCGGATCCAGCACGGGGGGAAGATGGAATTCCTGCTGCGATAGTCCCCCATATGGCCGATACTTCAAGCCACGCTCTGCAATAGCTGGGCACAAGGGTATGGGTTGGCAATGTGCTACAGCAAGGGTTGTCTGCATGTCTGAACTTGGATTGTTGGGCGCCGGACGTGATCAGTCAGCTGGGTGATTGGGAGCAATAGCTCAACTAATCTGAGTCTTTATGTCCTGGGCGCCCGGCGCTAAGGATTCATGTCGCAACCTTTCACACAAATCAATCCTGAATTGGTGTGTAGAGCAGATGTGGTTGACTCCACAGTGTCGGAAGCTTAATCGAGATCAAAGGTTGCCATCTTTGATTGATGATGGCTTGGACTTGAAAGAACAATAAAATCATGAATAGCCAGCCCAATGCTGCCTTATTTCCTTCCTCTCTTAACAAGCAAACTCCGTCATTTCCTGGGTCATTCTGATCTCATGCAGCAGTGGCACGGTTATATTGAGCATGGCTAGGAGGATTCAATGAAGACGGCCGTCACCTGGGCTGAAGCACACTTTGTACGGTGCGTTACCAACTCAAACCATGTGAATTTGGCATCAAGAGCGCAATGATGGTGACTAAACTCGCGTGTAACAGTGAAGACAGCAGTAAGGGTTCCCTAGTTCTTATTCTTGCAGTGTGGTTCTCGAGAACTTGAGATGGCGATCGTCTCTTTTTGTTAGCGCTTCAGGTTCTTTGGCCTCCTCCTTGACATGTCCAGTGTATCATGTCTCTTCCCGGCTAATAGCTTTTGGAAGCACTGGAGACTAAAAGAACCAACGACCTTTAGAGGGAAAGCCGTGGTTTAAAGAGGAGGTTTAGGCTTTATTTATTCTACACAGCAGCCTGAGGGTGAAAGCAAGACCAGAAAATTGGGCCGAAGTGTTTCGGGTGCGTGCGTTTGGCGAGATCCTCCGTCCCACGCTTGAATCCAGCGTTCAACCCTAAAATACGTTACTCTATCTCCAAAAGAGGATGGCAGATATGTAGCCATCGTATGGGCTTCTGAGATTGTTGTGTTTCTGAATGTGTCTCGAGAGACTCGAAACGTGGGGTGGAAACTGAGAAAACAAGGCGTGGACCCGCGCTCGCAGCCAGAGTGATGAGTCCTCGTCTAGCAGATTGTCCAGCGGCGATAATCTCTTTCCAGGATCTGATTTGTTTTGGTCCATGGTGTGAGAGATAATAGATTTACGGCCCTGGCGTCTCCGCATCGGCTGTCCCAAATAGCCAGCTGCTAAAGGGCTCAGCATACTCAATTAACTCGAAATTTAAGGAAGCAGTGTACGTGCAGGCTCGATGAAGATCATTGCCCGGGTATTCAGAGCATATAGACTTGGGTTTTGGGCTCAACAGGCACCTTTGGATGTCCCTTCATTCGCAGAACCTATCGCCAGTCACTAAATCACGCAAAGGCATCGAATCTCCATGACCATCTTGCAGATCTGATACAAAGGATCTGCGTCAGGATCTCAGGCGTCTTCGTCACTCAGTTCTGGCTGTTTTTAGCGCATGGCATGGTCCAGCGTTTCTTACCGAGAACACAGGCAAAGCCAGTGTCGAGATCGTTCACCAAGGTCGTAGCGTGTTCCCACGCAGCCTCGGCTCCAGATTTGTCCGCCAGTACCCAGGTAATGCGATGCCCGGTTGAGGGGCGGTCGACATTATGCTGCTGGTGAACGACACTTCTTCCTGTCTTGTCGAAAACTCGCGAGACGAGCGACTTCATCTCTTGGACTTTCCGTCTTTTCATACGAGCATGAACAAGAGGAGCTCAGTAGTTGCGCTCTCATGTAGATCTCCCTTCTCGATATCAACAGTTCGCAGATAAGATCTGTAGCCTTTCTGACCATGAGAGTCCTCGCCCGGGTTGGTTGACGTAAGGAAGTCCCGCTGCGTAACTGTCTCAATTGCCACTGCGCGACGGCAGTGTCGTGGTTGTGGAACATGTCACGGTCATTTTCGCCGGCAGACTTTCTCACATTTAGCACATAATGAACTGTATTGTCGCACTTGCTTCTCATAAAACACGATGTAGAATTATTACTGGCCTTCTCCAGGCCCAACGATGGTGTCCTCCTCTCCCTGCACCCTTCCCAAATGCTCCTCCACCGCCTTCTCAACCAGCGCCAGCATGGTCTTCTCGCTTTCCATTAGCCTCTGTGACTTGGCCGTCAGACTCTTGATCTGGCACGTGGCTTTTCTCTTCCTGGAGACGGCCGCTTTGAGATCTTGCTCCAAATCTCCCAGACCTCTTGGGATTTTGACCGTACTGGAGTCCTCCTCGACATCCTCAACGTCTGCTTCCATGCTCATGATTAAAGTTACGCGAGCGTCGATTTGATTCTTACACTGTAACATTATAGACGCCTCCGATTGAGAGACTTTCTGCCACTGCGACTTCTTGACAGCACAATCATCCCGCACTTCGGCCAACCTCAGCCTGGCTGCTGAAAGCATCTCTTCTGTCGCGGTTCTTTGAGGGTCATCCGCGTCTGTTGATTTCTCTGGGGAAGAATCGGTGTCTTCTGAACCGTTCTGAGGATCATTCATGTCCGTGAATGACTCCTGTGAAGACGCGCCTTCGGAAGCGCCCATTGACGCCTGTGCACCCATTTCGAGGCTACCGGGGCTGTCAAACCAACTGCCAAATCCAGAATCGTCGTCTTCGTCGTGATCTTGTTGCTCCGTCTCTGTGTCCTGATTTCCGTCGAAATATCCAGAGTCGTCCTGCTGCATTTGACGCTGAATGCGTCCTGTCTCGCTGATCCTGTCTTGCTCGTCGGCTTGCTGTTGTTCTTCTGCTTTTTGTTGATCCTCGACCTGACGATACTCCTCGTTCTTGCGCCGGTTCTCCTCCTTGCGCTGATCCACGACTCGTTCTTCTTCCTTGCGTGACTCCTCCTCGGCCTGTCGTTGGCTGTGACTGTGCTCCTTTGTTTGATCGTCTCGCGTTTTGCGTTCTTGCATTGTTTTTCGGTCTGCAGTGGGAGAGAGAAGGTTAGCTGACGGAGATCCCTAGCGAAGGCAAGAGCGTTTGCTGATGCGACAAACCAGTGAGAGAAGAACAGGCAGCCTCGAACTCCCGAGGACCAAATGACTTTTCAAGATAGTGTTTTTGCTTTCCGAGGGGCTGCTGCCCGCGGACCCGGCAGAGTTCAAGGAAGAGCTCACGAGCCGAGAATTCCGAATCCGGAGGAAATTGTCGCCAACAACGCTGTGATTGCACCGATGCACCGAACCACAGATAAAGGAGCCAGATTTCGGCGAGACCCAGGCGCCTTGCTGATGATCTCCTTCGGCCGGCTTCACGGGAACCCGACTCCTCGATCTGACGCCACTGTGTCGCAAAGGCGGCCCGCAGGAGGGTGAGGAGATTGTGACTGGCAAGGTTTTCGGTCAACCAATCGGCAAAGGGCGTCGTTATACCAGAAGCGACAAACGCAATGCGGATGTTGTCCCAGTGTGCAGCGAGCACGATGTGAGACTGGTCGATGGCCTGCGAGGCGGCTGCGACGGCGATGCGGAGAGATTGGATGGTTGTGCTTTCGGAGTCGGATGGGAAGTTGGCTACTGCAAGTCGAGCAGTTCGGGATCGTGGTGGTCGCGAAATGAGCTGGCGAGGAATGAAGTTACGTCGTGATGCGTGCATCTCCGGCGTGTCTAGGCCAGGAACGAACAGAAAAAAGTAAAACAAGACTTGAGGTAAATGAGGCAAACGAGACAGAATGGCTGTGGGAGGGATCCCAACAAGGGGATGGTGATGTGAAGAGAAAGAAACAAAGGCGGCAACTGAGCGGCAGCCGGAGTTTGCTCCGGCAGGGTAAGGTGAGATGAGGTAGGTGCCTACCTACCTCAGGTTGGGTGGTGGGGCGTGGGGTAGCTATCAATGGAAACCGGGAAGTGCCTGCAGATAAGGTATCCGCATGCGCAAGGTGCGTGGCACTTTAGCTGGATTATGTAATTGGCAGCAGAAATGTACCACAAATCGTGGTACATTTTGATGCTCTATTACCTAAGCCTCCCAAACGAACGTATGCCCGTGCGCTCTTAGCGGTGGTGCACCACTGCACAGTGAGTGGAAAAAAAGGTGCAGCTCATGTGTCACTTGCCCAGATTCGATTTTAGGTAGCGAACACCTTGTCGGGCGCCGTCACAGCTCTCTGCTCGGGGGAACACACACTTCACCTTAGCAGGGGTTCAGCAAATTCGTCAGCTGAAGACAAATTGAGGACGTTCTCTGCCCGGATGTTCGCAAGCGGCTTCGGAAGCTGCATTGAATGGCAGACTCAAGGCTCGGGATGTGGTTGTGGCTCCCGGAGAGGGTTTTCATATTTGAGGCAGGCAGTGACGCCACGTGGGGGTCTCTGTCTCGTGCACTTCTCAGGCGGACTTGCGCCCAGCTCTCGTGATGACTTCGTTTTCGTCCCACTGTCCCCTTCTTGAAGACGGTCGCATCCCGATGCCGTTGAATATTCCGTTGGACCGCCATTGCTTCCCTCACGTGGGGCAGTGCCTGCTGTAGGGTAGTGAGTGAATAACTACTGTTCCTGTCATCTGAAGTCCTGGGCTGCTTCTGCAGTCGTCCTTCGATGCCTCTCCTGCATCTATCAACTGACATTTTTCTCCGCCCCCGGGCTGTTTCTTTTTCCTCGACATCACCTCGCGTATCAAACGTTCCTCGTTGCAGTGTGTTTGCACCCTCAGTCTCGCCCTCCTCCTCGCAAACTTCCTCTCGGCCACAACACAATGGCTTTCCATGCTCCTTACTCTCCATTCTCATCCGCCACACCCGCCCCGTCACGACCACCACAATGCCCCTCACCGCTTGCCTTTTCGCGACCAGAGTCCTCGACCGCCACGTCCATGGAATCAGGCTCGAACTCGGCCTTGACCGCATGCTCACCTTAGCATTCCCTCGCCTCGCCCTCTGCGGGCATCGGCGCAACCTGGTTGTGGCCCACAGTGCTTCCTTCCCCTTTCAGCTGCAGCAGTCCGAGGGTGGTGTTTCCCCGTGGAACTTGGGTGCAGTGTTGAGAATGGAAGGCACAGCCCCGCCCCGCCCCACCCCGCCGTTCAGCGACAACGCAGCGACAATGCAGGCGGCAGGTGCGATCGCTCTTGCATTTGCATCCCTCTGGTATCGCTCTGACGCTAAGGTACTGCCTTCTGCATCTTCTGCACCTACGGCGGGTGCCTCATGCACAACAGATTGTTGCCGGGTCCACGGCTGCTTTGACCTCCACCTCCCCTCGACACATCTGCCTCGACAACATCCCTTCGACAACATCCCTTCGACAACATCCCTTCGACAACTCTCGCTCATCTGTTCTCTCTACCTCTTGAGTCTCTCTCAGTTGACAATCTCCGCTGCACTAGCCCGCCTGGACAACGTCATGTCGTTGACCTCTGCTGGCCCCAAGGTTCCCTCTGCTGTTTAGCTCAACCCATCCAACCTACTAACGGCAGACGTTCATTCACGCTCTTTTGACATCGATCCTCCCTCGATAGCTGCTGTTAGCAACTTCCTCTTGAAGAGCACCGTCAACAATATCCCTCTTCCACGTAATGCATCCCGCCACTCCATCTCAGCAGTCTTCCTCCTCTCCTGCTCGCACTCGTACAAGACGCCAAACAGGACCGCAAATAACGCCCCAAATCGAAAAAGAGGTTCGAGTCCTGCAAGAGAAGTACGGCCCCAGCCTGATCAACAGCAATCAATGTTTGGAGGAGGTAGTGCGGCTCGCAGAACGGCACCATAAGACAACCGACATCGGTAACATCCTCGCCCTCTTTCCTTCGAGCACACGCGATACTCTCTCCAAACTCGTCCGCCACATCCCACGAAGCAACATCCCCGGGCTTCTCAATCGTCTTGCGGACGAATAGGGTGTAACCGTAGACGAATTACTTGGAAAATTGGGCGCTTCCTGCAGCGAACGTTTCTGTAAGGGCCTGGTCAAGTTGCGCCTCTTCGAATACCCTCTCGACGAAGTCGTCGCTGCATTGCTTAAAGTCGGAAAGCCCCGGAAAGAAGGTGAGGGCCGGGGCAAGGGTTGGGCCCCGTCTGACGTGGAGGCAGCACAACAGTTCCTGAAACGAGAGAAGGGGTCTGAATCCACCAGCAACGCCCCCGATATCAAGAATATCAAGGCAGTATCTGCTCCAGCAATCGACCAAGACCAGGTTGTCCAGCCCCATTACCCTGAACCGAGCGATCAGCCGAACCAAGACCTCGCAGACGACTACCTTCCACGCTCATCCCCGCCTCGGAGTCACTTCGAGTTTGACAACGACGATCAAGACAGCTTCATGGTCACTGACTATCCGCCCGTCGAGCAACCTCGGAAAGCCCACCAACGGCGGACTACTCATTTCTACGAGCGAGACCTGGAATCGGACCTCCTCAAAGCTCTGTCCGACGGAGATAGAGAACCAACTCTGCCTCCTCTGTCCTCTCCATTTCCACTGATTGTCCGACGACCAACCCCTTCTCCGCTTTTCAGTTCATCACCCATCCCCAGCAACACAACTCCCAGGCCCAGGTCGCCAAGCCCGTTTCAACAGCAAACCCTCCCAGTCTGCAATCGTCAGGAACAGATGGAGGTTTCCGAGACGGAGGTCGTGGTCATGGACGACTCGCAATCAGAGACGTCGGAGACGGTGCCGACCACCGACGATTTCGCCAGTCTGTCACCTGGAACGTGGCTTAGCGGGGCTACGATCAATACCTGCCTTCGTCTGCTGGTTGGGGCTGCCTGTCTGTCCACGTGGTCGATGTTGCCTTCGGATTTTGACGTCGCCAAAGACGGAGCGTACAAGGCTGATCTTGAAGACCTCAAATGGCTTCTGATTCCTCTCAACGTCAAGAACAAACACTGGGTTCTCCTCGCCGTCAAGCCGGAGCGATCAGAGATTGAGGTATTTGACTCGGCGTCCGAAACGTCCGAAGCGTCTTCGAAGAAAGACGTAGAAGCATTGATCCAGGGACTTTGCAGCTCGCACCTATGCGGCTTCTTCAAGGCAACCACGCCGAAAGTGTCGTATCGCCAGGCAATGAAGCAAGTTGACGGGTTTAACTGTGGCGTCTACACACTCATGCACGCTGCTTATCTTCTCGCGGGCCGCAGGTTCCCCCCTACAACAGACGCCAACGTTTGGCGCAAGGCCTTCGACTCATTCAACGTAGCATCTGCCCGCGACGCAGACGCTCCCGTATGGAAGCTCTACCCAGAGCTGGACAAGGCAGAGGTTGACATCGAGGATGACCCTCCCTTCCCTCGAAAAGGGGCGAAGCTGGCCGACACGGATTTCTCTGCGTCTATGGCCTCGCAAAAGAGATACATGGCCATTCTCAGCGAAGAACTTGTCCGATTACTGGACCGCAACCTTGGTCAACTACAGGAACTTCACGGCAATATCTGTGAAGTTCTTGCGGTCATACGGGATGTTCTGGCATCCATCACCTCAGAAAAGCGCGAGCAAGAGGCGGAGGAACTTGCACAGGAAGGTCAAATTCGGGCAGCTATCCTGGCTGCGATGAAAGGCATACGCAGACCCACGCAAGCAGACAGAGCTCATGCGATGCAGGAAAAGTCTCGTAAACGAGTATGTTTTGCACGCTCGGCATGGATCCGTATGGCTGGTGGGGCGTTGAAAGGGGCCGAGGACCGCCTCAAGTTCGAGCTTGAAGATGTTGTCAAGCGCCAACAAGGCCTCAGGGACAGACGCTCGCAAGTCTCCACGGAAGCCCTATGACTTTTGGTTTAATTTGAGACTTTATCGTTTAAGAACGAGTGGCTGCATTAAGACACTTTTTGTTTGTCTGGGAGGCGCACATAGTGTCGAAGACGGTATGCGAAGATACCTAATAGTCAAGATATGAGCTTTAAATGATACCCCCGATCGCACAAAACATTGGCCCGCTTGCCTAGAGCTTAAGCTTGTTGATATATGGTTGCCGCTGGGATCTGATCGCCCAGCAATCCTTCATCTCTCAGAGACACTGACACATCTCATTCTCGAGTTTGCATGAATGAACCACCAATGGCCCGTCTTGGTAGTCCGTCGAGGGCTTTCGCACCGAAAATCTGATCAAGTCGTGAAGAATTGATTCCAGCACCGCTGAAACGCGCGGACCAAGGCGTCGACGGTATCTCAGAGGCGCTGCTTACGGCCGGACGTAGTACCAGAGGGATCCTACGTGAGTCGCCGGTATACTCAATGCCACTTGTCCCGTGTATGGTCTGCTGACTTGCATCCAACCATTGAGAAGCCTGAAGGCCAGCATGCGAAAGTGCTGTATTTTTGGCTAGTCAACCAATGACACGGAGTTCGACCGGCAGGCTGTAGGATGCCTAAGAACCATGCTGCGACGAAACGAGACAACTGAAGGACTTGGTATTGGTTAATTATCGGACAGAAAAAGATGTAAAATACGGCAGTGAATACAGCATGCTTGGACCTATGTTGAGCAAATAATGATGGTGCCATTGCCTCCAATCGAATTTTAGAGATCATCTCAGAGCCCTCGAGGACCAGATATGATGCTTCGAGAGGCAGCAGCGCTTCCAAGACGACGGAGTCGCTGAGAATTTGCGTTCACTTGGCTTGTCTTTCGCAAGGCCTGCCCCGTGACTTCGTCGAGGGCAGTCAACTGAGAATTCCGGCCTTTCCACAAGTCTTCCCGCCACAATAGAGCTTCTCAATGTGAACTCGGTGCCGGTCTTCTAGCTCCATGCCCCATTCAACACAGATCCCGACATCCCGGAGCCGACGCATCAGTTCAATCGGCCAAGAAGCCTGGCAAAACACCAGATCGTCGCCGCCTTTCAAAAGTGCGCCAACATCGTCGCTGGGAGTCTTGGCTTGCCATCCACGACATTGGTTCCATGAGGGGGCTCTTGATCCTTTCGGCGAGAACATGAGGGCAGGGTGAGCATGGCCGGTCGACAAAGGACATGAAGCGAACGGGTTCGGAGTGCAACGCTACTTCCACACCTGCAATGCTGACATCTAAAAGGGAAAAAGCACGCGCTGCCGTTTCCGGTGTAGGATCGGGCGCTCGTCTCTGTGATCAACTTCGCTGCTTCGCGCTGGGATACTGGGTGGAACCTGGGGCACCCCGGAAATCCACCCGGGAAGAGTGGACCGAGCCGGTCACTGCCCCGGGTATGTGAATCGGGTAGGGTGGGCCCAGCTCGCCCCGCCCCCGCCTGAGATCCCACTCTTCCGGACCGACCAGCTCCAGCCCGTAGCTTATCCAGTGCTCGGTTGTTGCCCCAGCCAACTTCAACATCTCGTTCTCTCGTGTGACACCTACCTGCACAACTCGCCACTCCATCTCGAATTACCGCCTGCTAGTACCTTTCCTTCTAACGCCCGACGATGCTCGAGCCGGCCCGTACTCTATCGTGGCTAGCCGCAACCCCCGGCGAACCGCTGATCCCGACTTCAGCGCAGGAGCTCACGGCCCCCACGCGCAAGCGCAAGGCCTGCAAAGCAGATTTTGACCAGCATTCCGGCATCAGTCTACCCGCTTGCCTTCCTTGTCTCGACTTTGCACCCGCGCTCTCTTAATTGCTATGGACTATTCTGAGGTCTCGCAGGCTCAATAGCTTTCCACCTCCCAACGACTCAATCGACTGGCAATGGCGCCCATGATCTTAGCGGGGTCAACGTCGACACGACGCACGTATCATTTCGGCCGCCATCCCGCACTAGTTGTGAATCTCCCGAAACATCGCCTGCGCAGTCAACAGCCAAATCGCAGTCTGGGCACTCCGAAGCATCATCCAACGAAGCTTCATCCTCTGAAGCGTGTTCTGGGAAGCGTTGCCGGCGATTCAAAAGTCCTCTCGAGCAGAGGATGATACCTGAGCTCGAAGAAACCGTTGTCATTACCGACATGGATGGGGTCGAGGCCTTCCGGGGGCGCTGAAGCATTTGATAGACAGCATGAGAAGACTAACTGGTAGAGAGGGTGTCATACGCGAGTCGGACGAGGTATTTTAGTCTCCAATGCAGCAGTGGATGGCTACACCTGCTAACCTGCCAATTGCAGCCGGCGATTCTCGAGGCAGAACACTTGTATCTAAACATGTTCTGGTGGGCTAAGGTTGCCGTTTTCGCCCGCTCATGTCCCAGTTCGCTCCCTCTCGACATCCCGAGATACGCCAGCATAAGCAGGTACAGGTGCGCACAAAGCGTCGATCCCAGGATCATCGACAGCGGTTGACCACGCGACCGAGAGGCGGACGTTAATGCCGACCCTGCAGCTGGTTAGCCTCCTCCTGACAGACTTTGAATTTTCATTGCTCCGCTGACACCATGACCAGTACTTCCGCAACCCTGGCCAAGAAGTACACCCGTAGAACCAGCATCAGCCTCTCTCGCGACGTATGAGTCGATTTCTGCGTTCATATCAAACCCGAAACCCCACTCCATGTGATTCGTGCCCTCCTCTGCAATTCCTCGCAGTCTATCAACCACACTGAATACTCAGCATTACGGCACAGGCCCATCGGCATTGACATTGGGATCAAGTTAACAGGGGCTAGATGGGAAACAGCAAGGATCCAGATTGGCATCTAGCTCGCTGCGCAATGAAACTGCCTTGAAGACCTGGTCTGGAGCAGGAGCATTGGCGTTAAACACATCTCTCCCGCTGTTGCTGCTGGCCTCGACTTCTTACCAGCGGTTTATCATCCAGAGACACGAATGGTCCTTTGTTGCCCTTACGTGTGACGGGAATGGTATTACTCGACTGTGGTGCAAGCTACGGTTTGTCCGAGGTGTCTACCAGGCTGTAGCTGGTCTCCAGCTGTTATGTCGATGGACGCGACAGGAATACTGGCCTTAGTTTCGTCAAGTCACCTGGGATAATGGGGTCATGTCGTATGAGAGGATTTGGCATGAATCCCGATGGCATCGAGAGGGTGTTAGAGCGGGAAGGATATCCGTCTGGGAGAGAGCCACAGCACACATCCGATCGACGGCGCAGGCGTCGCAAGGGCTTGTGGGAGAGAATGGGGGAGGAGACATCTTCGTCTAGGAGACATTCAAGCTGCCGGACTTGAATCAAGACGAGTTCAAGTCTCCATCAAACATTCCGAAAATGATCCTCTCCTCTGCGCTATCTGATGCACTTACGGCCCACGTTCCTTGGACCTTGAACTACATGCTTATCAGAGCATTCGAGCACCATTCCCACGGCCATTTGCGGCGTCGCCCTCGTATTCGCCGTCGTTTCCATCGCCATAGCCAACACCAGCGTGCGTCTTTGCACCCTTTCCAACTTTCCAACTTTTGTCCGTGGCGAGAATCTCTGGGTTCCGATCGGCCCCGAGCTCCAGCTCAAGTATCCGCACCGCTGTTTCTTCGTCATCTTGGTTACCGTTTTATTAGACATGACCAAGAGTGTCTTCGGCGACCTCGGCTGAATGCCGATCTCATCGACTGAAAGCGCGCGGCATTTTTTCACTTGATGATGTGTCCCGCTCTTCTGTTTCCTTTCGCTAGACGGTAAAAGTCAGCTATTGATGCTCCCAGATATCCCCTTGCCCTTGAGAGAAACCTGACGAGGATAAGCGGAACGAGAACAAGCACGATGGCAACTCGAATCATGACGACGGTGGGCTTATCAGATGGGAAGCCCCCATTACTATCATCAGCAATACCACTGCCTGAAGGCGCAGATCCAGGTAATCGCCCTTAATATCTCGGCCGATACAACCCATCAAGCTCGCGCCCGGATTCAAGCCCCAAAGTAGCCTCAGACGGACCCCTGGCTGGCTTTCAGGCGGCGCATCGATGCCAGAATACCAAGTATGAAGCCCCGCGAATGGATCATCGACTCGCATGTCCACCAAGCCGGCTGGGCTAATCAGACATAGCGTAGTAGTTAATAGGCCCCCAATAATCAGTCCCATTGCTTGCTAAGAGTCTCCTGGGGCAGCTGGCTCATTTCGGACGGCCAATAAGATGTGCGACCAATACCAGAGGGGATAACCCAGCCGACAAGCAGTGGAGATGACAGCCGCGGCGAGTTGAGAAAATTATCACCGCACATCAATAATGCATTATTAGATGGATCAATATAGGCGTTGCCGCTGTTGCCATTATGATACTGGCAACCATCATCATGCTCATGGGAGGGGAAGACGTGCATTCTAGTAAGTTCAAACGTTGCATAGATCGGGAGAAAGGCCTGCAGAATAATCGGAAAGGTTAGTAACTGTCGATTTGGCTTTCACTAATCTGAGAATGGACAAGACAGAGGGGCAAAGGTATGAACCTATGTTGCTGGAGAGAATCTTTCTTCTGTCTTGTTGTTTCCCTCAACCCAAGACCAACTGACTGTGCTTCTTCCGGCCGAGCCAACATCAGTCTATTTGGTAAGCGTCCACCATTTAGTTGGAGCGAATACCACGACCTGCGTCTGTCGGCAGATGCATGACTACCTCTGAATCAGGCGTGCCATCGGTTTCGTCGCAGCCGGAGCTGTATTATTGCTCTGTCCGCGCCTGACGGCTGACGCTTACTCTACGATGCTTGCACCTCGTCCCCGACCAAGATCAAGAACTCAGGTCAGGTGGTGGAGCAGGCAGCCTGTCAAGAGCAGAGAGCCAGATCACGATCTTCTGCTACCTGGCTCACCCCAAGCAGAAGGCTTCGTCCAAGCTCCTTTCTCTGGGGGCTGCAACGCAACATTACGTCTCGTGTTCTCCCTGGCAGCGGGAGGACATGGCTAATGAAGGCACTGGCCAAGAGAACATGAATGCGCCTGGGCCGCCGCCCGGGAAATGGCGCAGCTCTTGCAACCCCTGATAGAAGAAAGGGGGACCGCGGAGATCGTCCACAACCGCCGCTGGCCCTTTTCTACGTCCGCCAGACCTCATGAGGTGCACTGGGCCAGCAAAAGATAAGAAGAAGCATAGCAAGAATTGTCAAAAGGACATACAACACCGGGCATTCGCCGGTCGTCACCGACCCGACTACTACTCCAGCCCTCACTGGCTTATCTATGGGAGAGCGGACGGGATCCCGAGTTCTCCAGTGGGTATGGTCGTATGTGCTAGACACACGCTGCCGATCTGCCTAAGTCACTTGTGGTCGCTGTCATCCTGCGCGACATTGGTTCCATGAGAAGATACGCCTCCCGAAGCAGGCAATGGAAGGGCAGTGGACAGGTCTGCCGTCATGTTTCGCTTCCGAGATCCAACAGAGTGGCAGTATCATATTGGGATAACCAAGCACACCCCTCATAGCACATGCTTGTCACTCGAGATCAAGCAGAAACAACCTGAGGTCTGGTGCACAAGACACAGGCGTTAATCTCTCTGACCTCGCCGTGACCTACTAGACTCAAGCGCGCACATTATTTTGATGCTTGAGAAGATGCTCCATACTTCCATTTCCACTGGGAGCCCCTGTCGGGCATGAAGGGACTGTCGTACTTTCGTTTTCGATACTCTCCAATCAGGTCGCCCGGTTCTCAGGTTACCAACATGCAACGTCAATCGTCTGAGCTCTGTGTCTATATGAATATCAAGCCGACGAGCCGGGTAGTTTACCAAGAGAAGCGTACGATTGGATGGTCAGTAGTCCCCGAAAGGCAGTCAGGCGAACGATGAGTTGGCCGGATCGGACGTTGGGAGGCCCGTCGAGTGTTGGATGGAATTCTTTCCAGTCAGCTCCTTTCAATACCGGAATACAAGACCTGCAGATTTATATCATCAGCACCCAAGGTTATTAAAGGCTCATTATACGGCCAGATTATGGCCATATTCACAGCGACTTGCTTATCTCGCCGAGCTTTCAGAATATTGTCTTCACGTAGAATTTAGAAGAAGAGGACGGGTAAATCCCATTGAATAGAGATGTCACTTTGAGGCGACGATTTGTTAGCTTCACTCTGAACTGGACTTATTCTACTTCACAAAGGATCCGTATTTGAGTATCGAGACAGCACACAAATTGTATATAATGCATTTTATGCTAACGAAACCGGTGCAAAGGCGCCAAAAGAGCAAAGAGCGGGGATCGCCGGAAGAAGACACACAAAAACAGAGAAAAGCGCCTGCTGCCATGGCAGAAATTTACCTGCCCTCCTTGTCCTTCTCCACCTGCTCCTGGTAGAACTCGGCCGCCATGGCCACAATCGAGGCCGAAGCCCGGAATCCCTTCACAATTTCATAGTAAACACCGTTAGACCATTCGGCCTTCGGCTTGGGCAGTTCGAGGATGGTCTGGGCGGCGCGGCGCCACAGCGAGACCCAATCGGCGGCCTCGACATCCTCGTCCTCCTCCTCCTCATCGTCCCAAGACGAATTCCAGGCGTCGGGGCGGGGGCCGGAACGCACAGCGGCGGAGAGGGCGGAGAGGGCGGAGAGGGACTCTGGGAGTGCCGGCATCTTGCCCTTGCCTTTGCCCTTGCCCTTGCCCTTGTTGAGTTCCGGGAATGGGCTGTCGTTCATGATGAGGCCGAATCCCTCCTCCATCTCGGGGGCGACATCCTCGTCGCGGCTCCGTGCATCCTCAGGCTCCTCTTCTTCGTCGCCGGTCTCCACGGAAGGGATGGCGGCGTCGGGACTGGTGGTGATGGCGGTGGCGGTGGTGGCTCGGGCCCGTTTGGAGGGGGGCTGGTAGGTGGGGTCTGGGTCGATTCGGCGCTTGGGGGGTCGGGCCAGAGGCGAAGCTGTCCGGGGGGCGTGGGAAGAAACGCGGCCGGAGAGAACAGACGCCAAGGGAGAGCTTCGGGGGCGGAGGTCGGGGAACGCGGGCGGGGTGCCGTAGTTGGATGAGGCGGCGGCCGGGGAACCGGAGAACGAGGCGGGCGGGGCCGGAGTACCGAAATTGGATGCGCGCGGGGCCGGGGAACTGAAGTTGGAGGCAGGCGGGACCGGGGTACCAATGCGGGAGACGGCCGGGGTGGAGCGGCGACTGGCAGAGCCGGGCTCTTCGCCGGGACGGAGATCTGTAATTATTCGTTAACGTCAAGTCCATATTTTTCGGGTTATGGAGTGCTATTTGATTCAAAGCCCATTTAAGGTATATTTGTGTTGGGTGTGGGACTGTGTTAAGTCTCCGTGAAGACAGCTTATTTTCATGATTGGATCTGATGTTTGATAATTGTTAATTAGGAATAATGATATTCTGCGGGTTCGTAAAGTAATGGGTTAGAGGAACTGATTGTTAACTAAACTCACCTCGGAATGCTGTCTCGACGTCGGCGGGGAGCAGCTCGGGCGGCGCAGACTCGGGGCTCTCAGCCAGCTCATGGCGGTCGATGGCGGCGGCGGTGATGGCGGAGAGGACTTGGTCGAGGGACTTGCGCTTTGTGGGGTCGCGGGCCTTCATCAATGAGTTGATGTTCTTGAGAGCGTTCCACGACCGGGGAATAGCGACGCCCAGCAGCAGCATAATCATCTCCTCGTGGCGCTGACCCATGTTGCTCTTGAGGGCTTGGATGCGGCGGGAGCTTTCTCTTGGCTGGGCGCGAGCCCATACTCCATCGGAATGGAAGACTAGCTTGGCAACGGTCTCTAGCTCATCCTGGGAGAGCTGGTCGCGCAGGAAGCGGTGCCAATGGCGGACATCCGGGCCAGGGTCGGCGGTGGAGGAAGAGGGCTGGGCGGACTGGGCTTGGTAGAGTCGACGGGCATGTAGCCACCAGGCAACGTGGAGGGCGCGGAACGTCTGAGGAGCTTCGAGGGGGTTAGCCGGGCTATTGGAGTAAATCGAGGCTAATTGGCGTAGGGCCGAGAGCGGTTCCCTGACGCTGGGCTCCGTCTCGATTCGCTGGCGGGGGGGCATGATGGCGGCAACGGCGGCGGAGATGGTGGTTTGGAACTGGACTGGGCAAAAGGGGGGAAAGCAGAGAAATCGAGAGGCGGGAAGAAGAACGAGAGAAGAAGCACGGCAAATTTGTGGACGAAGTCGCGGCAAACAGAGAAAAGGAGAATAGAGGCGGCCTGGAGAGGGAGTCGAAGTAGAGGTAGACGTCGAGGGTCACTTGGGGCGTTGTGACGGCTGCACTCGACCTTCCGGATCTCTTCGCTTCGCTTTCCGGCTTGCAACTTCGGAAGGTCTGCACCTTCGGGGTCTGCACCCTGCACCTCCGGCTCCTCCTCCGTCGTTCTTGCCTTTCGATGAAATTCCTACACCAGGAGTCTTCGGGGGTGCAGCACCCAAGGATGGGTGCAGAAACGTAAGCAGAGGGTCACATGGAAGGAGAGACCTTGACATGACCTTCCTTTCCCTCCGTCGATACCGCCGACCATCTTCTTGCCGTCTCCTTCCATGTCTCTCTCTCTCTCTTTCCTGACCTCCAACATCCAACTTCCACCTTCCTTCTTGACTTTCAATTTCTTACCTTTCATTCATGCTTTCGCATTTCGACCAGCTTCCCGACAACTTCCACTTCCTTTTCTAGGCGCGCCATAGACCTTTCGCAAGGGGAGCATCTTTGCAAGCACCGCGCTGGTCAATATCGTCAAGCAAGCAGCCATCACCCGAAGACGGCCGCAAGAAAAAGCCATTAAACCAACACTCCATCGAACTTGCCAGAAACTCCTTCCACGAAGAGTCCAGCATGGACAGAGGCGCGTCGAATGGCTCGTCCGCGTCAGTCACAGGCACGAACCCCTCCCCTCCGACGCACAAGGACCACCAGATCAGACCCTGACTGACTATTGTCCAGGACTTGCGCCCGAGTTCCATCGATTCAAACATGCTACCACCGAACGAGACGCGAAGCCCGAGACCAAGATACCCCGAGCCAATACCCAGCCACCCGAAACAGATGCAAAGCCCAAGACGAAGAATTATGTGGCGCGACGCAAAATGATCCTCTCAATCTGCGAAACAATAGTGTCCGCTGAGACTTGCGTCAGACGAGCAATGCCTTCGTCCATCGCCAAAGATTCCGACGACCCTCTGGACGCGAAGCTGTCGGAGCTAGTTGAGGTTGCCCGGCAGGCTATTGACTTGGAGAGGAAGTCGAAGAGCAGTTCACAATGAATATGGTTGGAGGAGGATGTGGCGGGCCCCGTGGGGTTGTGTGGAGAGGCATCTTTGAGGAGATATTACCGGTACCATGAGGTGCAATTCGCCTCGCCCTGCCTGGGAGCGGAGGGCCGAGAGGATCACGGAGACCCTACCCGCCGAAGCAACAGTTGATCATTGGGAGGGGAAAGTGTACTTAGATACGAAAGCCAGCAGCTTAACTTGGCTACGCCTTTGGAAGAATGAGGTCAGGTCGCAACAGGCCCCATCACATTCCCCTCGTACAATTTGCGAGCCTCGAAACAGAAGATCATGCTTGATGAGTGATGGAACCAGCAGATATGGATGTACTTGCGGCCTGCCGTGGCAAATCAAGCCAGGCCTTGGCTAGATTCGATGGGATGGCAGGCCGGGCTGGGGTGACTGGTATCATCGTGAACTGCGAAGGGAGCATCACTACCGGCGCTGCGATGAGCCGTCCTTACCAACCTTACCCTATCCAAGCCATCTGCATGAGGTAAGCTCCCTTAGATGGCTGAGCCGTGCGACCTTCATATGTCGCTGAAGGATAGCCTGAAGAATGTCAAGTTCGACCTGCAGTTGGAAGAGCGCGAGGAGGCTTACAAACAGCTGAAGGCTGGGATCTTGGGAGACGGCAGTGACCACAAGGACTATGACGACCAAGATGAGAGCACAGAGGAAGACACGGCCAAAGGGCCAAGTATCAGTCCAACTTTGGAAGTTTCGAAAACAACTCGTCCCAAAACAGGGCCCCAGGCGTCGCGAACCGAGATGCATAACTTGCTCCTAAAGACCCGACGTCCAAACCCTTCTTGCTGGCCATACGCATCCAACTCCGCCAGCGAAGGTCAACAAGCAGACATCACACGTCAAGGTCACCATGAGAGCTTCGCCCAGCAGCGAAACATTCGA
>JABGLZ010000521.1:0-13289 GCA_014705045.1 Colletotrichum theobromicola | reverse complement strand
CCCCCCTCCCGCCCTTTCTCCCTCTCCCCCGTCTCCTTAGAACTTCCTCTGCTGTCCCAAGACTCCAGTAGCCCTGCTGTAAGCAGTCAGAAACCGCGCCCCGGGAGAGAAGGAAAAAAGAAAACCAAAAAAGGCAAGGGAAGAATAAGAAGGAGACGTACTATTCGCTTTCTCCTGTCCCATGTCCCCTATTGCCTCACAGCGTAGCACCCATACTCTACTGACCCGGCCCCCTCAAGCATCGTCATTGGTGAAAAGTGTGCGTCCTCTGCTTCTTACCATCTCATTTTCCGTATCGCCCCCCTCCTTCTACGTATGCTATTTTCCAAACCCTCCCTCCCTTAGCCGCCCACAATTTGTACCTCACCCCCTTTTGTGGCATAGTGGCGCGGGCGTAAAGGTACCTTTCCGTGCCTGCCTTACCTCCTTAGCTCCTGCTGCTGCTGCTGCTTCTGCTGAGGTACCTACCGCGCCGCACTTTCCAACTCACACCTCCCAACCGGTTCGCACCTTCCATCCACCACAGCCTGCGTTCCGTCACCCCTTTCTTTCCTCTCGACAACTTCCACCTTAATTCACCACGTTCGTTCCGAGACGGCTGAGGAGGTAGTCGCGACAACAGGAAAACAAAACAACACGACAATTTTCGTCTTGTCAATCGCTTCACCTCTCTACTTCTCTTTGGCAGAGTCGGCCAAGCGTTCTGCCCTGCGACGCAACATACGCAAATCTTCCAGCGCCGGCTCCCAACCCCCTTTGGTTGCTACTTCCACCCAACCATCACCAAGCCAACTGCGCCAATCGCTTTATTTTGCTTCCGTAGCCTCTCAGCACCCTCCGAGCCACTACAAGTCCTCGGTCTTCTAACCCAACGACTGTCGTTATCACCTTTTTCGCTGTGCCGGCCACATCAGTCCAGGCTCCCAAAACCCAGCCTCTGGCTGATCTCTCACTTCCTCCCGCATCCAACCTCATGAGTCTTTGACGGTGAGTCGGAATCCCTTGGCGCGAACGCGGTTTGTTTCTCTCCGTGACCCCAACCATCACGCCCCACGCCTTTTTGACGCGTCATTTTACTGACCTGCCTCAGATAATTGCCTGAACAATGTCTGGATACCCAGCCGGCGGTGGTGGTGCTGGTGGTGGTGCTGGTGGTGGCCACCACGACTATGATGACGGCTACAGTCAACAAGGCCGCGGTAACGGCGCCAATGGAACCCAGCAAACCGATTCGTACTACCAGGATGACCAATACTACGACCAGAACGGCTACGATGATCGCGGACATCATCAGGGCAATGATGGATACTATGATGAGTCGTATGCGCACACATTTCTATACCCTCGTCCTCCTTTCATCTAACCAAGTGATTCCCAGGGGCTACTACAACGCCGACCCAAACAACCCGTACCACCAGGAGGGTGGCTACTACGAAGGCCATGATCAGTACCAAGATGACTACTACAACGGCAATGGCCAGGGTGGTTACTACGATCAGGATTACAACCAGGGCTACGGCTCTGGTGCGCGCCGCCACGGCTCTGAAGACGACTCCGAGACGTTCAGCGATTTCACGATGAGATCAGACATGGCCAGAGCCGCGGACATGGATTACTACGGCCGCGGTGACGAGCGATACAACAGCTACGACCAGGGCGGTGCTCGTGGCTTTCGGCCCCCGTCGTCCCAGATCTCGTACGGTGGAAACCGTTCTTCCGGTGCTTCGACCCCCAACTACGGTATGGACTACGCAAACATGATGTCTGCCGCATCCCGAGAGCCGTACCCAGCCTGGACGTCGGATGCTCAGATCCCCCTCTCCAAGGAAGAGGTCGAGGATATCTTCCTCGACCTCACATCCAAGTTTGGTTTCCAGCGTGACAGCATGCGAAACATGTATGACCATCTCATGACGCTTCTGGACTCCAGAGCCTCCCGCATGACTCCGAATCAGGCTTTATTGTCGCTTCACGCCGACTACATCGGCGGTGACAACGCAAACTACCGCAAGTGGTATTTTGCCGCCCATCTGGACCTGGACGACGCCGTCGGTTTTGCAAACATGAAAAAGGGCAAGGGCTTGAAGCGCAAGGCGAAGAAGAGCAAGAAGAAGGGCGAGGCTGACAACGAAGCTGAAGCTCTGGAGGACCTCGAGGGCGACAACAGCCTTGAGGCTGCGGAGTACCGCTGGAAAACTCGCATGAACCGCATGTCCCAGCACGATCGTGTACGCCAGCTCGCACTGTACCTGCTTTGCTGGGGTGAAGCCAACCAAGTCCGATACATGGCAGAATGTCTTTGCTTCATATTCAAATGTGCCGACGACTATCTCAACTCACCCGCATGCCAGAACCTGGTTGAGCCTGTGGAAGAGTTCACTTTCCTCAATAACGTCATCACCCCTCTTTACCAATTCTGTAGAGATCAGGGTTACGAAATCTCCGATGGCGTCTACGTTCGCCGCGAGCGCGACCATAACCAAATCATCGGGTATGACGACTGCAATCAGCTATTCTGGTACCCCGAAGGCATTGAAAGGATTGTGCTTGGCGATAAGACACGTCTGGTTGACATCCCTCCTGCCGAGCGATATCTGAAGTTCCAGGACATCAATTGGAAGAAGTGCTTCTTCAAGACCTACAAGGAGACTCGTTCCTGGTTCCACTTGCTTGTTAACTTCAACCGCATTTGGATTATCCACTTGACCATGTTCTGGTTCTACACCTCCTCCAACGCCCCCAGTTTGATCGTCGGATCTTCGTACGAGCAGCAGGTCAACCAGCAGCCTTCAACTTCCAGACAATTCTCCATTGTTGCCCTCGGTGGTACTATTGCCGCTCTCATTCAAGTCTTGGCCACGCTCGCAGAGTGGGCCTACGTTCCCCGTCGTTGGGCTGGAGCGCAGCACTTGACAAAACGCCTGCTCTTCCTGATTCTGATCCTGGTTATCAACGTGGCGCCCTTCGTCTACGTCTTCTTCATTCCCAACCCGAATGAGGAGATTGCGAAGATCCTGGCAATTGTGCAGTTCGTTATCGCGCTACTCACCTTCCTCTTCTACTCTATCATGCCTCTAGGTGGGCTCTTTGGAAGCTATCTGACCAAGAACTCCCGCAAGTACGTTGCCAGTCAGACTTTCACAGCCAGCTACCCGCGCTTGGCTGGCAACGACATGGCCATGTCTTACGGTCTGTGGGCTTGCGTTTTCGGAGCCAAGTTCGGAGAGTCGTATGTCTACCTTACACTTTCCTTCAGAGATCCCATTCGGTACCTGTCCATCATGCAAATCGACTGCTTGGGAGACAAGATCTTCGGCGATGTCTTGTGCAAGAAGCAACCCTTCATCCTATTGGCTCTGATGGCCTTCACTGACTTGATCTTCTTCTTCCTGGACACCTATTTGTGGTACGTTTTGGTCAATGCTATCTTCTCCATTGCCAGATCTTTCTACATTGGTTCATCGATCTGGACTCCGTGGAGAAATATCTTCTCTCGCCTACCCAAGCGCATCTATTCCAAAATCCTTGCCACGACAGACATGGAGATCAAGTACAAACCGAAAGTCCTCATCTCTCAGGTTTGGAATGCCATCGTCATCTCCATGTACCGAGAGCACCTTCTGGCCATCGACCACGTCCAGAAGCTTCTTTACCATCAGGTCCCTTCGGAGCAAGAGGGCAAGAGGACCTTGAGGGCTCCGACTTTCTTCGTTTCCCAGGAAGATCACTCTTTCAAGACAGAATTCTTCCCCACTAACAGCGAGGCCGAACGTCGTCTGTCCTTCTTCGCTCAATCCTTGTCCACGCCTATTCCTGAGCCACTTCCTGTCGACAACATGCCGACTTTCACCGTTATGATTCCTCACTACAGTGAGAAGATCTTGCTCTCTCTCCGTGAGATCATTCGTGAGGATGAGCCTTACTCTCGCGTTACCCTTCTCGAATATCTCAAGCAATTGCACCCTCATGAGTGGGACTGCTTCGTCAAGGATACCAAGATTCTCGCAGATGAGACGTCTCAGTTCAATGGCGACGGCGAAAGCAACGAGAAGAATGAGAAGGATACCGCCAAGAGCAAGATCGACGACCTGCCCTTCTACTGTATCGGTTTCAAGTCTTCTGCGCCAGAGTACACCCTCCGAACTCGCATTTGGGCCTCCCTTCGTTTTCAAACGCTCTACCGCACGATCTCTGGCTTCATGAACTATAGCAGAGCCATCAAGCTTTTGTACCGTGTTGAGAACCCTGAGGTCGTCCAGATGTTCGGAGGCAACTCTGATAAGCTTGAGCGGGAGTTGGAGCGCATGGCCCGCCGCAAGTTCAAGCTGTGTGTTTCCATGCAGCGTTTCGCCAAGTTCAAGAAGGAGGAAATGGAAAACGCCGAGTTCCTGCTTCGCGCGTACCCCGACCTTCAGATCGCCTATCTCGATGAGGAGCCTCCCGTTGCTGAGGGTGAGGAGCCGCGTTTGTACTCTGCCCTCATTGATGGACACTCGGAAGTCATGGAGAACGGCATGCGCAAGCCCAAATTCCGTATTCAGCTGTCTGGCAACCCCATCTTGGGAGACGGCAAGTCCGACAACCAAAATCATTCGCTCATCTTCTACCGTGGTGAATATATTCAGCTCATCGACGCCAACCAAGACAACTATCTCGAGGAGTGCCTGAAGATTCGCAGCGTTCTCGCCGAATTCGAAGAGATGAAAACAGATAACGTCAGCCCTTACACTCCTGGTGTCAAGAACAAGGTGACTGCACCCGTTGCTATCCTTGGAGCCCGTGAGTACATTTTCTCGGAGAACATCGGCATCCTTGGAGATGTTGCTGCCGGAAAGGAACAGACCTTTGGTACACTCTTTGCACGTACCTTGGCCCAGATTGGTGGTAAGCTGCATTATGGTCACCCTGATTTCCTCAACGGTATCTTCATGACGACTCGTGGTGGTGTATCAAAGGCTCAGAAGGGGTTGCATTTGAACGAGGATATCTACGCCGGTATGAACGCACTTTTGCGTGGTGGCAGAATCAAGCACTGCGAGTACTACCAATGTGGCAAGGGGCGTGACTTGGGTTTCGGCTCTATTCTCAACTTCACCACCAAGATCGGAACCGGCATGGGCGAGCAGATGCTCTCTCGCGAATACTACTATCTCGGGACCCAGCTTCCTCTCGACCGCTTTTTGTCATTCTACTACGCCCATCCTGGTTTTCATCTCAACAACATGTTCATCATGCTTTCCGTTCAGATGTTTATGATCTGTTTGCTCAGCCTGGGAGCCCTCCGCCACGAGACAATCAAGTGCGACTACAACCGCGACGTTCCAATCACCGATCCCCTCTTCCCTACCGGCTGTCAGAACACGGACGCTCTTATGGACTGGGTGTACCGCTGTATTCTGTCAATTATCTTCGTGCTGCTCTTGGCTTTCGTGCCCCTGGTTGTGCAAGAGTTGACGGAAAGAGGATTCTGGCGCGCTGGCAAGCGTCTCGCCAAGCAGTTCCTTTCGCTCTCGCCATTCTTCGAGGTTTTCGTTTGCCAGATTTACGCCAATTCGGTACAGCAGGATCTCTCGTTTGGCGGTGCTCGCTACATCGGTACCGGTCGTGGCTTTGCTACTGCCCGTATTCCTTTCGGTGTCCTTTACTCCCGTTTCGCTGGCCCGTCCATCTACTTTGGATCCCGTTTGTTGATGATGCTTCTCTTCGCCACTGTCACCATCTGGCAAGCTGCGCTCGTTTACTTCTGGATCTCCCTGCTCGCCCTGGTCATCTCGCCATTCTTGTACAACCCCCACCAATTTGCCTGGAGCGACTTCTTCATCGACTACCGCGATTTCCTCCGATGGCTGTCGCGTGGTAACTCCCGCTCCCATGCCTCTTCGTGGATCGCCTTCTGCCGTCTGTCTCGTACCCGTATTACAGGTTACAAACGCAAGGCTCTGGGTGACCCTTCTGCCAAGATGTCATCTGACGTACCCCGTGCGGCGATTACGAATCTGTTCTGGGGCGAGATCTTGACTCCTCTCCTCCTCGTGGCAGTCACTGTTATCCCCTACCTGTACATCAACGCGCAGACTGGTGTCACCGAGGACAACAACCCCGGCAAGTCCATCTTCCCGACCAACTCCCTCATCCGAGTCGGCGTTGTGGCCCTTGCCCCAGTCGCTATCAACGCTGGTGCGCTGATGGTCTTCTTCTTCATGGCCTGCTTCATGGGTCCTCTCCTGAGCATGTGTTGCAAGAAGTTTGGAAGTGTCCTCGCGGCCATCGCTCACGGCATCGCCGTCATTGTACTTCTCGTCTTCTTCGAGGTTATGTTCCTCTTAGAGTCTTTCAACTTTGCGCGAACCCTTCTTGGCATGATCGCCGTAGTGGCCATCCAGCGTTTCATCTTCAAGCTCATCATCTCCCTGACGTTGACGCGCGAGATCAAGACGGATCAGGCCAACATTGCATTCTGGACGGGCAAGTGGTACTCTATGGGATGGCACTCAGTTTCGCAGCCTGCCCGTGAGTTCCTCTGCAAGATTACAGAGTTGAGCATGTTCGCCGCCGACTTCGTCTTGGGACATTTCTTGTTGTTCATTATGCTGCCAGTGATTTTGATTCCCAAGATTGACATGTTGCACTCGATGATGCTCTTCTGGCTTCGCCCTGGGTATGTGTTTCGACTTCTTCATTTCGGTACGCAACAAGCTAATCATCTTCACAGCCGTCAGATTCGCCCGCCAATCTACTCGATGAAGCAGTCCAAATTGAGGCGCAAGCGTGTCTTCCGATACGCCATCCTCTACTTCACTCTGTTCATCGTTTTCATGGCGCTCATGATTGGTCCCGCCGTGGCAGGCGACATGATCCCGACGTCGTTCTTGTCCTCCCTAAGCACCAAAGACCTAGCGCTGGTGCAGCCGAACTACGAGAAGGATAACACGCGCAACGAGACGGAAACCGGTACGGGCGCGGCCGACTACTCCGGAGCTGGCCTCACCGTCTCCACGGCATCAAGAAAGGCAACGGCCACCAAGCGTTCCGAAAGAGTTCGCTTGTTTTAATAGGGATTGTACTATAAGTCGGATAAGAATCCGCAAGGAAGCGTCGCCGCAGCGTAGGGAACCAACACCATATACTCACACGGAAGTTGGGACCCCCAGCATTGACGGATTTTTAATGTCCATTGTATGGCGTGTTTTTGAGTCTTTTCCACAGTTACCTATTCGTTTCTCCTTTTCTTCTTTTTGTTAGGGCAGGGAATATGGCTGGCATGGGATCACGGCTTCTAGACCTGAAAACTAAGTATATCGTCAATTGCCCAGAATAAGACTGGACGGGCGTATAATAAGTTGCGTTATGTTCCGCACAGTGCCCTGTGTTTGCCCCATCCAATGACCGTCATTTTAAAAATTGATCCTCGCCACGCTATTCGTGAGATATAGCATGTGACCAAGGACCAATGGTTGAGCTATGCGGTAAACGAGGCTGTCCTGGATCAGCTCTGGGGACTGGGTCGCCAACCATGATGAGTTGTCAACTGTTGAAATTGCGTGGGAAACCTTGACTTTGCAACGCCGTTTGCCCCTGAACATGAATAGCGGGGCGGCCCAATGAGAGGGAAGCGTTCGATTTTTTGGCCAGGGGCGCGCGCGCTCGGGGAACCACCGCGTCGCAGGCATTGTCATTCGTGCACCTAGGTGGTGCCCACGGCCCTTCTGGTAATACATCTATCTGCTCGTCCCTGTCAACGAGAACACCCCAGCGGCAGTGAGCCTGGTTTGTCAAGATTTGCATGTGCATTGCTGCCAGTCACCAATCGCCCGCTGCACTTGCCTCAAGGCTGTCTTACTAAGGCAGCACCTCCGAACCTCAAGGCACGAGGCACCTCAAAGGCTAAGTCGACCGCACCACGGACTATATCTGTCACCTTGGGTACCTCCACCTGGTTGACTCGAAGTTTCGCGGCACACACCGACCCTCCCGTCAACACCAACCTGTTGTTCTCGCCTACAATCCCCGAGGCAACCAGCTACCGTCTGTCTGCTTGCTCCCGCCGCCGCGCTATATTCCGTCATTGCATTCGGGTGTCTTCGTCCGCCGTTCGCCGTGTCCAATCCTCCTGAATTGTCCGTCGTTCACCCCAGATCAACGCCCACGCCCGCAATGGACGCCAGCGAAGTCCAGGCGATGGTGACCGACTGGCTGCGCGAAGCCTCCGCCGCCTTCCAGAAAGTCCCTGGGTCTGCTGTTCTGATTCGCTACATCCAGTCGAGCTACCAAAACGATCCCATCCGCTCCGGCATCGAACTAGTTCTCTTCATATTCTTCGTTCGCTACCTCCTCTCGCCCTCCTATTCCACACAGAAGCAAAACTTCATCAAGCTGCGAGACGATGTTCGTGGCGCCTATTCCTTTCTAGAAATCGCGTAATGTGCGTTCGGCTGACCCCCCATTCAGGAAATCGATGAGTTAGTCGACGACTGGACTCCCGAGCCCCTGGTTCCCCCTCAAAGTGCGCTCGAGGAGATGGAAAGCGAGCGCTTGCCTGTCATTGTCGGGTATGAGAACACCTCCCTTAATGACAGAAACAGTTCAGTGTCTCTAACGAGCTTCAGACCTACTGGGCCCAAGACCAAGCTGGCAAGCGGCCGCACCGTGACGAACCTCGCTTCTTACAACTTCTACAACTTCAATGCGAATGAACAAATCAAGGACAAAGCCATTCAGACGCTACGCACCTACGGAGTCGGTCCCTGCGGCCCTCCCCAGTTCTATGGCACTCAGGATGTGCACATGAAGACCGAGGCAGACATCGCAGCTTATCTTGGTACGGAGGCCTGTATCGTCTATGCCCAGGCCTTCTCTACCATCTCCAGCGTTATCCCGGCCTTTTGCAAACGTGGCGATATCATTGTGGCTGACCGAGCTGTCAACTACTCTATTAGAAAGGGCCTGGAAGCTTCCAGGAGTACCATCAAGTGGTACACCCATGGCGACATGGACGACTTGGAACGTGTCATGCAAAAGGTGGTCAAGGACCAGAGGGGCAAGAAGTTGACACGCAGATTCATCGTGACCGAGGGCTTGTTCGAGACGACCGGTGACCATGCTGACCTCCCCAGACTTGTGAGTATCGTGTATGAGTACTATTTGTCGCGATACGCAGGCTAATGGGGTGTGTAAAGGTCGCGCTGAAGGAAAAGTATAGATTCCGCATCATCTTGGACGAGACGTGGTCGTTTGGCGTCTTGGGCCGGACTGGCCGCGGCCTAACCGAGGCACAGAACGTTGACCCGTCTCAGGTAGACATGATTGCAGGCTCCCTTGCCGGCCCTTTGTGCGCTGGTGGTGGCTTTTGCGCGGGCGCCAAGGACGTTGTTGAACACCAGCGCCTTACTGCGGCGTCGTACACGTTCTCAGCCGCCCTCCCTGCTATGTTGGCTGTGACAGCGAGTGAGACGCTGAGCGTGCTTCAATCTAACCCGGATATTCTCACGCAGTGCCGTGACAACATCAAGGCAATGAGAGCACAGCTGGACCCACGCAGCGATTGGGTCTTGTGCACAAGCTCGCCCGAGAACCCAATCATGCTTCTCGTGCTCAAGCCTGAAGTTGTTGCAGCACGAAAGCTCACGAGGGAGGACCAGGAGCGTCTCTTGCAGGAATGTGTTGATGAGGTGAGTTTTGAATGTCTACGAGGACATATGCTACTAGATTCCGCGCTGACACGAGCCTTGGCGCTTTCAAGGCGCTTACGAATGGAGTTCTGATCACGCGACTCAAAAGCATGGCCATTGCCAACAACTTAGACCCCAAGGACAACAGCTGGAACATTCAACCGGCGCTCAAGGTTTGTGTCACATCAGGACTTCCCAAGAAGGATATTGAGAAGGCGGGCGTCACGATTCGACACGCAGTCACGAAGGTCATGACCCGAAAGTCGAGCTCCAAGTCATCATAGAAGAATCACCACAAAGACGATGTCGAGCACTCATAATGATCTAAGCTGAAATCCATCGCGTCGGATGAGCATGAGGCCGGCCATTTTGTCTGAGCCTCTTCGTCAGGTTGAGCTGAGCTTGGTCGGAATGGACATAATGGACGCATGGCGAGCGTCGTTTTACACTTCTATTTCACTGTTCTCAAGGCCAGGCCTTGATATCCACGAGAAGCGGGTTCCCTGATACCCCGCATCAGACCATTTCATGTAATGAAAAGAACATACTAATAATACTCGATAGCAATACATCATACATGCTGTCCGTCTACGACACAGCTTTCTAAACGAGGCAGGCATGGTGGTGAAACCAAGGTCAAGACGCTGCGGTGCGTGGCAGCACCATGTGCAGACAGAGGCATAGGGGGACGTATGGACCACGTAACACTCTAGACTCAACGACTGATGATGATATCTGTCATTCATGCCGGTAAACACCTCCTGGTACGAGACGGTAGCAGGCTGCGTTTTGCTGTGTTTCTGGTCACCGGGTCGGTCTCCCATTCGTGGCAATCTTGTGTGGCTATTTGGAGCATCGCATAGGAGGCGTCTCGGCCAAGGCAGAGGTCGGGATGAAGCACCGCAACACCGCTCGTTCAGTAAAGTGAACTAATCAGTACTTATCTCCCATTCGCACACTGCGCATGTGCATCATGTCCAAACTACGTACCATTAATCAAGCTCTTCGCTGCAAGTGCCTGTTCAGCATACAATTAGAAGGCATTCATTCCCGCAGGTTCGTGTGGATGATGACGTCTCAAGCATACCGGCATGTTCATGTAGGCAACCCAAGCTAACCTCTATCTGTCCGTGGCATAGGATACCGCCAAGGCTTTCATTCCTAGAGGCAGATTTACCTCAGTTCCATTTCAAGTCGTTTTTATACGTGCGTCAGGTTTGGGGATGAGACTGGTCTACGATCTTGGTTGTCTCAGCCGACTGAACGGCCAGATGATGCCAAACAAACCGAGTTACCAAGGCGAGTCCCGCGAATGAGCTTTTGTCCAATTGTCTTGCGCCCTTTCCTCGTTTGCCCTGGAGCTCCTGCACTACACCACACATGCAGGCGTGACCAACATTCCTTCCCTAGTCGATCGTCTCCCTCCATTCCGTCCTGCCGGCCCAACTCCCATGACCTTCATCTGCCGCCGTTCCTGCATCTCTTGGTATTTGCCAAGACCCAGTGGTGGCCCTCCAACTGCCCGAGTTGCCCAATGCTGGCTGGCGAGCTTTAGCTGGCTGCGGGATACTTGACTTTCACGCCGCCGCCATCTTTGGTTGGCCGTTATCCTATTTCTTTGCCAAACCCTCATTTCTTCTGTCGGATCACCGCCGCTCGCTGTCGTTGACCTCGTGTTGCCCAAGCTGTAGCTACAGCATTTCGTTCCTTTCCAGCCCACGTCGGCTTGTTTCTCAGTCACTCTTTCACGACGATACAATTCTTGACTTTCCTTTGCCTCGATTATCTTACCTCGAAACTAGATCAGACCCGCTCCTCTCAAAGTCGAAAACGGCCCGTTGTTCTCTGTGCCCCTCAGCTGAGGACTCTGGCTGGAACCCCCACAAGTCAATCAAACAAATAGAATGAAGTCCGCAGCCCTTTCAGCAATTGCGCTCTTTGTCTTGGTCGGCTTGTCCGGCGCTCATCCTCAGGGTAAGAAACATGTCATACTTCATCCAACGGTACTGACATGCATGTTTAGGTACTAGAGATGTCAGAGGAGCTTTACAGGCCGGTGATATTGTTGTGACCGAGACATCACTGAAGGAAGCCACCGAGGCTCCCCAGGTCATCGTCTATGTCAACGAAGAGGGTACTCCCTTAACCACGACCACTGAAACAGTTCGGTTCGTACCTGCGAGCAGGGCACTTCATCATGGGCCGAAACCCGGAGATCTCAAGACTCGCTCTAGTTCCGCTTCCCCCGAATCTGTCTTCTCTAGCCACGTTCCAGGATCTTCGAAGCCGCCTCTTTCCTCTTCGCTTCCTCTCTCGCCGTCCTTGTCCTCATCGCCAACGGCGTCTGCCTCGGCAAGTCTCTACGGCATCGCTTATGCCCCCTACACGGCATCAAGTAATTGCAAGACAGCGGCTCAAATTGCGGCCGACTTTGCTGAGCTAAAGGGCAAATACTCGGTTGTTCGCACGTATGGTACCGATTGCGAGCAGATTGCGAAAGCACTTCCAGCGGCCAAGAGCGCTAGTCTCAAGCTTATTCTGGGCCTCTTTGATATTGATCCTATTGAAGATCAAGTTCGGACGATTGTCACGGCCGTCGCCGGCGACTGGTCCTCTATTGACACCGTCAGTGTTGGCAATGAGCAGGTGAACAGCGGCAAAGCTACTGCTGAGCAGGTCATCACAGCCATGACGAAGGCGCGGATGCTTCTCCGAGCGGCGGGGTACGCAGGGCCCGTTGTCACTGTCGATACCTTCACAGCAGTATTGGCCAATCCATCCCTGTGCGACGCGTCAGACTACTGTGCAATGAACATTCACCCGTTCTTCGATAAGAGCACTGCGGCCAGGGATGCTGGGCCTTTTGTGACCAACATAGTGAGCCAGGTCCAGGCGAAGCTCTCGGACCGGAGCAAGCGCATCGTTTGCACAGAGACAGGTTGGCCGTGGCAAGGAGACAGCAACGGTGCTGCAGTACCTGGCGTCAATGAGCAGAGGCTGGCTATTGATTCAATCAAGGAGGCATTTGCAAGCCATCCAGGTGATGTCATTCTCTTCTCGGCCTTCAACGACCTGTGGAAGCACTCTGATGCCAGCACTTTCCATGCAGAGAAATACTGGGGAATTGGGGGGATCTTGTCTGGCTCTAGCAAATAAGTCCATGTAGCTACTCGTTTTACCCTGGCTGCGGGCAAGCCAGGGACGACGAACAGAGGTTCGGCTGGGCTGATGACGATTGACCAATTCTCTAGCATCTATACGTATTGACTTCCATTTTCATATCCGGCCTGAAGTATTTGATGACCGATGTAGGAGCAGATTATACTCAGTCGCTCTCGAGCAATGCAGCCTAATTCCGGACAGAGGGTAGATCGGACGACGGAAACACGCTATTGTGGACCCCCGGACCTGTTCCTCGCATGATTTGCGCCATTGTGCGGCGGTGATGGCCCGACGGGCTGCTGAGAGTTCCGAGGACCCTTCTGCTATTCCCTCCGAGAGATTAGCCTAAGTCAGGACCCCCCATCCCCGCGCACCCCCCCATCCCCGCGCACCTTTTCACATAGAAAACCCACATTTTAACGTATTAGAAACATAGTTATTATAGGAAAATAAATTATT
>JABGLZ010000519.1:0-52476 GCA_014705045.1 Colletotrichum theobromicola | reverse complement strand
CCCTCCCAGCGGCCCTCGTCCTACCGGTGCTGCTCCTAACGGCGCTGCTCCTTCCGGCACTCCTCCCCCCAAGCCCTCCGGCGCCCAGCCCTCCGGCGCTCCCCCCTCTGGCGCCCCTCCCGCTCCCACCCAGAGCGCTTAAGCGTCTTCTCTCATCGACACTGAGCCGGCGGCCCTCCCCATACAGCAGCGAATCTGATACCACAACAACGAGTCTGGGTTGTCTTACCAGGAGACGTTGGGCTTTGGCCAGTTGAAGAGAAGAGAAGGATCACACACACTCACACACACACAAAAATGGGAGACGAGAAACATTGAAAGGTTGATGAACGATTTGCGGGACACAAACAATCTGGGGGCGAGCTGTGCCTCCTTTTTCCTTTTTTCTGGATTTGTAGATATTGGTGAGATTTTTCATGTGGGCATCTGTATTATAGCAACAAAACCCGAGAATAACAGCGCTGTTACTCGAAATACGTCTTGCTTCGTTTGTGAACTCATTGATCTCCATTTGCTAACAAAATGCTTTCAGGACTTGAGATTTAATATGAGTTATTAGCGGGGTTAGAAGAAAGAGATGCGAGGAATTTCGGCGCTCTCTAAGGGGGACTTGCTTCTTCAGGTTGCATCGGGAAAGATGTTTGGTCGAGGTAAAGTTATCCGGTGCTGATCCAAGACTTACCCCGCTCACACTTCGTCCTGCGTGATAGGCAGGTATGATTACGAAAGCCATCCGATGTGCCGAGGACTACATGTGGGATTAAATCATATCTTTCAACTTCACCTACAACTTTCAAAATGCGGGGCAGAGACAGACTTCCTGTCTTCAATCCGGATCGGATCATTTTGGTCAGGCGATCAATGCTACCAACAACAGCTACCAGTCACCTTACGCCTCAATATCCTTCGGTTTTCTTGCCGCACAATTACATGCATTAAGCCTCACGTATCTCATCGCCAGAATGCCACAATACGAACTTCCGCGGGGCGCGTGGGACTCTCACGTCCACGTCATCGATGAGGTGAGCTCGCAGCATTCAACGCCACGATATCTTGACTCAACCGCGCGCAGGACAACTTCCCGCTAAGCCCTAACCGACCGTTCACGCCAAAGAAGGCGACGGTGAACGAGCTACTCAAATTCGAGGAGAGCCTCGGCATCGACCACGCCGTCATCGTAGCGGTCTCCGTCTACGGCGACGACAACCGAAGTCTCATCGATGGTCTGAATCGAATGAAGGGCAAAGGGAGAGGCATTGCTTGCATCAATCCCGACACGATTACCGAGGAACAGCTCGACGAACTACATCGTGCGGGCGTCGTTGGCGTTCGTCTCAATCTGTGGAGTTTCGGCGCGACCCCCGACAAGGATTCTCTGAGGGCCACGCTCACCGCATACGCAAACAAGATTCGCAGCCGGGCCTGGGTGCTACAAGTATTCGGAACGATGAACCAGTACCCCGATATCCTCGCCATCACCCCGGACCTGGATGTAGACGTGGTGGTCGACCATCTGGGGTATCCGGACCCGAAGAACCCCACTCTCGACCCGGCTGGAAGGCAAGCTGTGTTGCAGGCGCTCCGGTCCGGTCGGACGTGGATCAAGATGAGCGGGACGTACCGTTTCCCCACCACGCCCGGTCTGGATGAGTACGTACAGGAGGTATTGAAGGCGGCGCCCGACAAGATTGTGTGGGCCAGCGACTGGCCGCACGTTGGAGGTCCTCACCGGAATCCTGGCGGGGACAGACTGCAGCAGCAGGAGTTCATGACTCCTGACATTCCCAGCTTCATCGACCAGTGCGTCGAGTGGTGCGGAGGAGACAAGGAGCTGATCAGGAAAATTTGGATTGACAATCCCCGCAGGCTTTGGAAATACAACGATGAGGATTGATCCAACCGAGTCATTTTGAGAAGAATGTTATTTTTGCACAGCCAACGGAATCCGGAATCCGGATGATGCAGACGCTTGGTCTGTCCTATATGTCCATTACCCTATATGTACAATATTACCGCCTCATTATCCGTGTTATCCAGCGTTGATCGGCTCCCACTGGTGACACATAGAGTGAATTCAGGCCCGAAGGGTAGTTCCAATTTCCCGACAAGGGCAGAAGAAAAGCGTCCCCTCCCCGTGTTCGCCTTGGCCCCACTGCTACCGACGCCGCCGCAGCGTTTCCCCATTCTTGAGCAAGGGTTCCCGGCCCGTCACCCCATCACTAACTACGGAGTAGCCCGGCTAACGGCAACTTCCCCTTGAAATTCCAAGGGTGTATCGTTGTCTCCATCCCCACAAGGCGTTCTCAGCACTTTCACAACAGTCAGCCATCCATCATTCCGCCAGACCACACAGCCATGCCACTTACCTGCTGACCATCTACACCAGGTTGTATGTGGCGGGGAGAGGGTTCTTGTTGTCCCAGAACCTGATAGTGACATCGCAGTTCTTGTAAACGGCGTAACACGTATCAGCACCGCCGAATGAAGTCGGGAGAAGGATCCAGTATGTGCCGTCATAAGCACCAAGGTTGAAGTTGTAGGTCAAGTCGTGAAATTCGGAGTTGCTTGGAAAAGGTCAGTACCAATTTCAGCGCCCGGCTGCGCAGAAAGACTCACCCAGAAACAGACTGCGTCATCGACTGGAACTTGGCATTCATGACACCGCCGTGGAAGCCGTTGATGAAGTATGTCGATCCTACGCTTGTGGGAAGCTTGTGTTTTTGGCGGTGGCTGTTCGTGCCGCAGTGGGAGCTGCTGATGACGTCGCACTGCCCGGCGGCATTGCAGACGTCAGTCAGGCCGACCAAAAGCACAAGGGCTGAAGCAGCCTTGGAAAGTGAGAAGGAAACCATTTTGATAAGAGTTGAACGATGTAGATGGTGAGGATGAGGGTGTGTCTATTCACACTCTGTTGTGATCTACACCAGTAGTATTTATCTTTACAGGTTGATCTGTGCTTCCTGGGGCAAAGGTAAATCATTGGGAACATCCTCATGAGCCATGTGTCACCGTAACTCTTGTTATCTTTCACAATTTCCTTGATCACGAGGCTAACCAGCAGCTCAATATCGGTGAAACTCTCATCTCTCATTGAAAATCAACGGGTTTCCGTGAAGTTGAGTCAGGCGGCTCGGGACCACTATGCCGAGACCCCGCAAAGCCCAACTAGCCCGTAGTCTAGAAAGTATAGAAAATGAGCGCACAAGATAAGTCAATTAATTTGCGAGTCAGGGTGTCCCAATAAGTGAGGCGGCTAAGCTTCTCGAACTCTAAACACGGTCCCTGAGAAATAGACTAGGGCAGAAATAAGCATTAGAATTGGTATTTGCGCTGCGCGATCTTCATTTCAGAGAGGTTCGTGATGAACTCCTCAGCTGAAGATGGAGTAAACTCAAAATCGAGTCAGCATAACTCATGTGAGCATTTCTCCGTTATCACAACCCCTCATTATCCGGACGGAGTGTGCCGTGAGGCGGGAAAAAAAAACATCTTGGGATGAGCTTGACAGAAGTTATAATAGATGACAATGTCGCTTGCTCCGATCAAGCTTTCCTAGCCAGGTCATCCGAAACAATTCGTCCGCGTTCTCTAAGCTTGATTTTTTCCCTCCCCTTGCGCAGCCACGACGTTCCTTGCACAATGCTTCGTTTACTTTCCCTCGCTTTGGCCATCAGCCACGTGCAAGCCCGCGTGGTGACGCGCGAGGACTCAAACCAAGATACCGCCACCCCCCTGTTCACCAAGGAGCTCGAGGGCAACCTGACCACCTACAAGCCCTACGATGTGTTCGACTACAACGACTGGACGCCTGAAGCCGCTCTCTACGAGGGTCTGCCCATGCTGGAGAAGCAGGTCACGGTTGACGGCAAGCAGTTGACGTACCAGGACTTCAACGTCTCTGCCCTCACCACGGAGCAGTTCAAGACCCACTACATGAACCTTCCCGAGTACTTCGATGCCAAGGGCAACTTCATCCCTTCGGACGCGGAGGTCAAGGCTTATCAGTATGTATCTTGTTTGAGCCTTTGTTCGCGGCATGATTTTCACTAACACCTAGACAGCGACTCTCTCATCGCCCACGCAGATGACCCCGACACAGCCATTGACATTCCCAGGAATCATGTCGGCAAGCGGGCATTCCCCGACATGTGCTTCTACGACGACAGGCTTCGTTGCTCAAGCAGCTGCATCGACCTGGTCTCTCGGGGTGTTAGACAGTCGTTCAACAACAATGTCTACGGATACTACCACTACGTCTCTGATGCTCAGTGCGGTGTGGGCTCTGTCACCAAGACCGTTTCTGTCACCCACGTCTCGGGCGTTACCATTGGAGGCACTGGCCAGATCCCCGGAGTAAGTTTGACAAGCATCATCTTTACGAATTCAGTTGACTAACCGGCTTTCAGTTTGGCAAGGGTTGGACCAAGGCTGCCTCCACGTTCTTCAGCACCTTCGGTCTGAGCATTGGCCACACTCCGGACAGGTACGCAAGCCCTGAACGTCTCCAGAGCGTCGTTTTGTTGCTGACAACTTTCTAGTGTGACCACCGGTATCAGCTACTCTGGCACCTGCGGTGCTTTCAACGTCTGCTTCCTGTGGGAGAGACCCCATTTTAGCGTCGACAAGGGTGTCGTCGTGGTAAGTCTTGATCCTACTTTATGCAAAGAATGCATAGCTGATCTGAAGTGAACAGACCCAACACATCGACGTCAACTCCAAGCGAGCCTGCACGAACCCCACTGTCACTCCTTACGAGGTTCACGCTATGCACGATAACAAAGATCCTGGCGGCTCCAGTACGTCAAAACATTCCCTCGTTTTCCTCGTCTCTGAGAATCATTTGTCTGACTTGCTCATCATAGACTCCCACGGAATGTGCTACTCCATGGGCAACCACGGCTGCGGCAGCAAGGTCCTCGCTTCCAGCCAGCTCCCGCGCTGCCCCAACAACTACTAGACTTACTCAAAGAGTTCACAGAGTGGACCAACGACTGACTGCCTTGGGTGTGCGACAACTGTGAGCGGGGCAATTTTCACAACTGTGAGCGGGTCAATTTTCTCCTGTTGTCTAATGCGCATGCCTGAGTGTAGATGCACATAGGCTTTAAGATTCAGTATTTAGGATTTTGAACACTAGTAAATAGTTTGTCATAATATAGTAATCTCTCAAGATTATCGAAAAATTCTTCGTCCACCTCACCCTCAAGTTAATGCCGGCTGTGCATAACTCATATGCTGTTATCCAATGCAATCGCTTTGAATATGGGAGCATGTTTTCATTTTCGACTGGTCATGCAATGCCAAAACGATTCATCAACCTTGGCATTAAAAGGCTGAGCCCTATGACCCCTTGGCAGCCATGTCGAATGTTCGCTGTCTTGACGCCAAGATAATCAAAATCGGAAATATAATCGCGAGGGTAACATTGCGTTGCATACGATCTTGGGGTCGTGCGCCTCATTTGTGGAGTAACCAGGGGACAACCCCGCGTGTCCCAGCAGAGCGGCTTCGGCGTTCCAGCTGCGTGTGGCCGTCGGCACAGTGGATAGCAGGTGCCGCAGGGCTTATCTGAGGTGCCTCGGGAGACGGCCGAGTCTTTTTCGTCCTCGGCTCTACATCCGTCGCACCATCCAGATATCCGCTACAAGCATGAATAACACACGCAAGAATGATGACGTTTCCAGACCTGGTTTGAGGAGAGAAATGCCATCTGAAAACTGACCCGTGGAGGCGATTCGGCCCTTTCGACCGAACAGGAGATTCGGGCAGCCCCCGAAGGCCTGTGCTTCAAAGGGATGGACGCCTACAAATATGGCTTGTTCCCACCATCTAATTAGTACAACTTCTTCTGGCGAACATGGGTCTTCGACATCCCGTTGAACTCAATGCTGTGAGACGCTCACCCAGATTAGGGTATTGGGTGCTGCACAATGCACTTTCAGGGTCACACAATACTCAACATGACGACTGCCATCATTAGGATTCGCAAATCAAAGCGTAGCTGGCTGGAAAAGAAGACCTAAGCGTCATGTGATCGGACATGGTATCAGTGCATTACTCGCGATAGATAGATAAGAGTCTCACATGCGGGGCGATTACACTGGCTATCAGGATACGCCGACTATCGGGGATCGGTATCCCGGGCTACAGACCCGTGCCACCCCTCATTTCCCAGTCTCCCACAGTGTTCTCATTGGCCGCCCACCGATCGACCTCAACGGCATCGGAAGACTTTTGCGCCCTCTCAATTGGGACACACGACCCGTGAGCCGACTGTAATAATAACTCTTTTGTCGCATTTTTGACGAGAGTGAGAAGAGGCTTCTGTAACGGTCCAACGGTCGCGGGAAACGAAACGACACATCGCATTCACTTTTCTAATGCGCCCATAATGCCTCAGCAAACGCCGGGCAAACAGCGATCGGCCAACGCGTCAGTCTTTCAATGACCTCATCGCAAAAAGACGTGCTGCTGACTTGGAGATGCATAGCTGCAACACCTGTCGGCGTCGCAAGGTGAAGTGCTCAGGCGAGCAGCCGTGTCGCAACTGCGTCAGGAATAAGCTTGACTGTGAATTTGGCGCGGGGCGACAGCGATACTCTGAAGCGTAAGGGCCCCCCCAATTGACTTTTTTTTCGGTGGTTGAAGCCAGATTTGGGAATCGCCGATAAGCTAATCTGTCCCGCTAGATATGTCCAGGAATTGAGGGCAACAGTCACACGATATGAGTCTCAAATAAGAGGTGTGCAAGTCAATGACACTTGGAAGGGGTCTCGAGAGTTTGAAAACTAATATTCGTCTTATCGTAGAGCTCAAGTCATCAACACCAGCCCCAGCCCCGGGCGGTGTTTCAGTGGCTTTGGAGAACACTCTGGGCATTGCCCCCACAGAACCAACTGGCGAAGTACCACCGCCTCCAAGTTACTGTCAGAAGGAGTCTCCCCTTCAAGTTGATGTGAAAGAGAACTTACACGATCGCGACAGCCTCAATAGAACGCGCACCTGGCCCTTTGTTCGAGCAGCGCGTCCGGCACCTGTTCCACGAGAACTCCGGCAGAGACACCGGGTCCCCAGAACAAGACTCGCCAGAGATGCGCACAACACACGATGAGCAGCAAGACGCGCCCTTTACTCCAGAATGGACTTCAACAGAAGAGCTCATCAGAGGTATCCCGCCTCAGATAATGCCAGGGGAGGCGGAGTCAAATCGTTTGCTTGGCCTCTTCAACGACTACATGAGCGGCAACCAACATTTCATCGACCAGAGGACTTTTGCGGACAACCTGACATTATTATTCCAGAACCAAGCTACCCGGGCGAAGCAGATGAAGACACCATGGTTCACGCTCTACCTGCTGGTGATGGCGATGGGCAAGTTGATGGAGGCCGACAGGAGGCAATATGATGGCCCGCCAGGGGCTTTCTACTTCGCCGAGGCTATGAAGAGGTTTCCACCTCTCCACAGTATCAGCGAATACGGCATCGTGGGAGTTGAGATATTATGTCTTGCAACAACATATCTGCAATGGTGTGACAGGAAGAAGGATTCATACTTCTTTGTACGACCATTGTTTCATTGCGAATGTGGGGATGGAAGCTAACGAGCTGCAGGTCGGCACCGCTGTACGACTTGCTCTGACATTGGGCTGCAACCTGCCGTTCGCTGAGCAGCAATGCTTGCCTTCAGAAAGAGCCCACCGTACAAGGATATGGTGGACTGCTTACATGCTCGACCAGTACGTCTTCCTATAGAAGGGCTTGGGGGACTCAGCTTATATTCTCGCAGACGTATATCCGCAGGTCTGGGACTGCCGGCATCTGTTGATGATCGTCAAATTACGTTCGACCTTCCGGGGCCATCGCCCGGATTTGAGTCACCAGAGGCACTGAACATCAACGTTCGGATTGCTCGTGCTACCTCAGAGATCATGACTTGTCAGTCTCATAGTCAAAAAAGCTCCACATTCTAGGACGTGTCAGTTAACACTACTACAGCATTGTATAGCAATGGCGGTCTATCTCAGGGCGATCTTATTAAGAAGATGCGCAATGTTCTTCAGTCATTATACGACACGGGGCGCTCTATTCCGCAAAATATTGCCATCGACTTCAAGAGCAAGGACCTTGAAGTCACCAGATCCGGTTCATCGCTTTACTTGAGGTTATTCTCGGTACGACCCAAATGACCTGAGCCTCTCGTGTGTGCGTATTTTACTAACTTTATCGAAGGCGATCATTCTCTGCATTCGGCCGATACTACTCCAAAAGGTCAAGGATAAGGTGCAAGACACCCAGAAGCAAATCGTCACACCTGCGATATCTCAGCTTTGCTTGCTTTGCAATGAAGCGGCGCTGAGGACTATCCGTATTCTGTACGCCATGAAGAAGCAAGACGAGATTGGTAAGTACAAACTACTGCGATCAAGAACCTGGTGCTAACTATGGTCCAGCGCCTTTCGCATTCTTCGATTTGGACGCAGCATTCTCGGCAGCGTTCGTGCTTATCATGCGAGGATTCGCCCACAAGAACGACAGCCAGAAGCCACCGCCTCAAGAATTGCATCAAGCCGTGGAAGTTCTCGAGTATCTCTCTGCGGCGGGTAATAATGCGGCTTCGCATCGTCTGAAGGAGATCAAGCAGCTAGAGGCCCATGTGTGGGGACCAAGGTACTTCCCACCCGAAAAGGATGGTGACGTGCAGATGAAAGATTCTGGATCACCCCACGGGGAACCCCACGCGGGAGGATCCGGGGCCGAGGGAACTCCGGGGCAATCTGGCGAGGGGTCGGGTTCGCAGGTCGTCTTATCGCCGCCCGACCCGAGCCCCTCGACGCAGCCGTCGTGGGATGGAGAGATGTTTGGCACCGAGTCGGCCGAGTCGTACGATCCCGACCAGCTGTTCGGCCTCGATCTGAACGGAAGTTTGGGGCAGGAGTTCAGCTTGGAGGCAGAGGGTATCTACGCAAGTTTCAACGACCCGACGCTTCCGCTTACCGGAGTCGACCAACTGGACTGGGCCGAGCTGGAGAAGATGATGGCACCTGGTGGATACGGATCATGATGCGTCTCAGTCAGCCGAATCTAATTGAAGTGATTGCCGCATATTCCCGAGATAATTCCTTTATTCCAAACCTCCGAAGTTCGATTCGCCACGTTTCATTGGCCTGCCCTACAGGTTGGTAGGTTTCCGTTCGACCGCCGGCGACCTGGAGAGGTTGAGTGGGGCCAATCGGATGGCATCCGCACACAATGAAAGATAGCTCGGAACAAAGCCGAGCGATGACTCGGATGAGCGTGCGAGAATTAAACACCAACGGGTAGGAGCCGAACAGGTATTGGGGACAGCGATTCGGCTTCAGATATATTTAAGAATAACCCGAATCGCATCTAACATCACGTAGAAGCTTTTCGGAGGACAGCGAACATCTCTCGATCGAAGGTCAATTATTGCAAATTTCCACCATCGCACAATGACTCAATCAACGGGCAACGTCGCCATCCTTGGCGCTGGAAGCGAAGCCACCACGCTCATCCTCACTGAGGAGGCAGTCAAATTTCTCGCTATCATCCACCGCAGTTTCGAACCGACCCGCAGGAAACTCCTCAAGTTGAGAGAACAGCGCCAGATCGAGACCGACCAGGGCAGGTTACCCGACTTCCTCTCAGAAACCAAGCACATCCGCGATGACAACAACTGGAAGGGCGCTGCGCCGGCGCCGGGTCTTGTCGACCGCAGAGTTGAAATCACCGGCCCCACAGACCGCAAGATGGTCGTGAACGCACTCAACTCTGACGTTTGGGCCTACATGGCGGATTTCGAAGGTGCGATCAGTGAGACAGCTTTGCTTTGAGTTTGTGACTAACAGCCCGCAGACTCAAATGGACCTACCTGGGATAACATGGTCCAGGGCCAAGCAAACTTGTACGATGCCATTCGTCGTCAGGTTGACTTCAAGTTGGGTGAGAAGGAGTACAAGCTCAGAACCGATCGGACTTTGCCCACTTTGATCTGCCGAACTCGCGGTTGGCATCTGGATGAGAAGCACTTCACCGTTGACGGAGACGCCATGTCCGGAGCTCTTTTCGATTTCGGCCTGTATTTCTTCCACAACGCCAAGGAGCTGATTTCAAGGGGGACCGGTCCTTACTTTTACTTGCCGAAGATGGAGTCGCATCTCGAAGCGAGGTTGTGGAACGATGTCTTCAACATGGCTCAGGATTACATCGGCATTCCCAGGGGAACGATCAGAGCCACTGTGTTGATCGAGACTATCAGCGCCGCTTTCGAAATGGATGAGGTTGGTAGTCCTCAAAGAGCAACTTTCAACTGTATTGCTGACTTGTCCTTTCAAGATCATCTACGAGCTCAGAGACCACAGCTCCGGTCTCAACTGCGGCAGATGGGATTACATCTTCACCTTCATCAAGCGCTTCCGCAACCGCCCCGGCTTCATCCTCCCCGATCGTGCCGACGTCACCATGACTGTTCCCTTCATGGACGCCTACGTCAAACTCCTCATCAGCACATGTCACCGTCGCGGCGTCCACGCGATGGGCGGCATGGCTGCCCTCATCCCGCGCAAGGACGACCCCGCTGCCAACGCCAAGGCGATGGAGAGCGTCCGCGCGGACAAGCTTCGCGAAGTCAAGGCCGGCCACGATGGCACCTGGGTCGCGCACCCGGCTCTTGCGTCTATCGCGAGTGAAGTCTTCAACGAGCACATGCCTACCGCCAACCAGATCTTTGTCAGGCCAGAGGTGAATGTCACGCGAGACGACTTGCTCAACTCTGTTGTTCCTGGCAAGATCACGGATGACGGTGTAAAGAAGAACCTGCACATTTGCTTGGCTTACATGGAGGGCTGGCTGCGCGGTGTTGGTTGCAGCGCTATCAACTACTTGATGGTAAGTACCTCAATCCCTTGTGAGGGATTCATGACGGGATTGCTAACGATGCTGCAGGAGGACGCTGCTACCGCCGAGGTATCCCGAACACAGTTGTGGCAATGGGTCAAGCATGGCGTGAGTACCGCTGAAGGCACCAAGCTCGACAAGACCTACGTGCTCGGCACCCTTGACCAACTTACAAAAGAGCTGGCCGCCTCTGCGCCTGCGAACAACAAGTTCGAGCTCGCCGCCAAGTATTTGAGGCCGCAAGTGACAGGCGAAGACTATGCCAATTTTGTGACAACGTGAGTGTTTCTCGGTTACCTTGCAGCAACGATCAATCGTGACTGACCTATTGTAGTCTTTTGTACGATGAGATTACCTCGATTTCCCCCTCAGGAAAATTGTGAATGGAGCCGTTTGAATTTCAACTAGACCGTCTCAAAAACGAGACGAGGAGCAATTGTGCTGGAATTTCTCTTAGAAAGTTCGATGTCTTCCAGCATAGATGAGCTTATGAAGTAATGTCACGATACACTGCAGTCTTCTACTGCAAAAAAACAAGTTACCACGTCCAGGAACAAAAGATCGACGTTGGCCTGATTCGAACAGACGCTCCCGAAGGAACAAGATTTCTAGTCTTGCGCATTAGACCACTCTGCCACAACGCCGTGATGAGGAATCCACTCATGAGTGGGTATGCAGATCGTAAGCCTCCACAGCACCAAGACTGCCGACAGCGAGTTGCGGGTCCTCTGCCTGGTCTAGCGAGCTTCCTCGGCCTGTCTGTCTGTTGCCTTCGTATCGGTTTGTTTGCGTTAAATCCATTCATTGTATTTCATCGGCCACGTTGATCTGACTCTTTTCCTTGAAAGCTCGTTTGGAGTCTGTGATGGCTTGCTGAAGTATTGGGATGTAGAGGAGATGGGTTTCACTGAGGCAGAGTGCCTAGCAATCTCTGATGCTGCATGAGCAAAGCCACAACGCCAAGCAATCAACAAAATGACATTTCTGAGGGGTGAAAGACGTGACTTGAAGGTTACAAGATAAAAACAACATTAATAAGCCAGGTATGGTGAGATAATTCCCGCAAGCCATCGCGAGAGTTTGAGACATGGTCACGTGCAGCCCCTGACGCCCAGACCAACATGCATTCGCGTCAGCCGAAGCTGGGGTTAGCGAGCGCGTCTGGACGCTACACCCTTGTCATCAACGCTCAGCATCCTCATCGGTCGACAGTCTGTTGCGTACAAGCTCTCCTGGGATTTTCGAACCTATGCGATCATGGCGGCAGAGTTGAGAAGCGAACTCGAGTACCGTCGAAACTTCGTGATGCAATGTCGCGCAGAGGGGTTCGAATATGTAGACGGCACCCTGTTGTTCGAGGGGGTTGCTCGCGTCGATGGGAAGAGACTACGCGAACTCTGTTTCCCCGATGACATTGAGGATCCCGACAAGAGGAGGGCAACAATTGCCGAAGCCAGAATACTCTTCAAGCAGAAGGATTGGTTCAAAGCGCAGTCAATGTTCTATGATCTGCGACTTACGCACATGAAGATGAAGACGCTGAGCGGCCTGCGCTACGACCTTTGTGAGATGGTGAAAATGGGCCTGGTAAGTGAACTGGGAAGATGGGTGCATTTAATTACGGCAATCTCAGGCGATGTACTGACGTCCCTCAGTGCGATAAACTTGCCAAACGGGCAGATGTGATAGACTCGGCATTCGAAGATGCCGAGCGGATGCGTCGGGAAAAGGAATCAATATTCCGCGATTTCAGTGACCCTACCATCAAGGCCGCTTGGGACATTGATCTCTTCAAGGAACACTTTTTTCTAAGAGATGGAGAGCCAGATCCAAATGTTACGCCTGAGCCTATTGTTCTTCACGACATCGATCCTCAGCTGATGTTTGAGATTCCTTCCATGGTAGAGGAGATCGACGGCCTTTACCTAGCTCCGGGCCTCCTCGGTGGAAAGCCCTTCGCCGTGATTGGCTGGGACAGGGAGGAGGTGAAGAACAAAGGTCTTGAAGAGAATGCAAAGGTTCAGCCTGGTTCTACTAGTTCTTCAAAGTATGTTCCAGAGAAACCATGGCAGCAAGCCATGGATGACCACCGCGAATATCTCTCAGTATCCGCCGAAGCTGCTGAGGCAAAACTCAAGGCGGAGGACATTCTAGAGTTTACGCCAAAGGAGATGCTCCTTGAGGACGCCATCGGATCATATGTCGTCAAGTGCCCTGAACTACAAATGAAGTATGCGATGTATGGCGCTGTGTTTCATTTGGACATCCAGGACCATCCGGGAAGGGAAGGAAAAGATGGACTTCTTACTGCCAACATGAGATTCGGCGTCGTGAGCGGCGTCATGCTGCTCTCTTTCTCCAAAGATACTCTGGTCAAGGCTTCAAATGGGTGGGCGCAAGAGTTTCTGGACGAAGACGAATATTTCGACGTCCCCTTGTTGCAAAATATCGAGCCGTATAACGTAGAACGACCGCTCGACAAGGACGATGATGATGTCACACCTGAGCAACCGACGGGCAAGTCAAGAAAACGCTCCGCAGCTGCCCTTAGCAGCAAGACGCGGCGCACGCAAACGCGCAAGAAGCGCAAGCCGAATTCGCGACAGACGTTCGAGGGCTGTCGACGGCTTTACTTCCTCTGGAAGGGTAAAGAGAAGCTCGGCGAAGAGCCGGTGGAAAGCCACGGTTTCCTCGATTTCAATGCCACCTGCACTGGCTTCAGGGGGATCACTTGGATAGACACATTCCAGGTCGAGAACCTTGAATGTGCGTTCCAGGGCTACAAGGTAATACCAAAACCTCCACAGCCTCCTGATGACGAGTCAAATTTGGATGATACAGAAAGCTCCGACAGCGATTCTGATGAGATACCGGCTAGCTTCTTGGTCAACTTCCTTTTAGAACGATGAGCGGGGGATGGAAAATCTCTTAAAAAGATAGCGGAAAATAGCAGAAGAGGTTTAATGAGCTACCTTGCTGGTCACCATTGAGGTGCACCCATCAGGGTGTGTGATACCACACATAAAAGCTTCTTATTCGAAGTATCTCAAGGCTCTAGAGACACACGTTCTTCCAACCATGGTCATACAAGGAACCACTCGAGACCAGCAGCAAGTACCATGCCTGCTAGCCACGACCCAAAGACGGCATTGAGCAGCTTCGAGCTCTTCTCGAAGCTCCCCAATTGTGTCAAATTCATGATATGGGAGGAATTCTACCTCGAGCCCAGATACTTTTTCGTCACCGGCAGCGGAACCAGCCAGCCCGATGATACAGCCAAATGGATTATGGAAATCGGACCTAGCAAGGAGAAATACTACGCCGCGATCGACACAGAGATAGACCCTCTAGCCAGCGATGTCGCCCGAAGAATACGCCCAGAGATTGCCATCGAAATCTCAAAGAACCCTGCGAAAGCTGAGCAAGTGAAAATCAACTGGACATCAGACTTTGTTCATCTTAGATGGCTCGATGGGTATCAGAGGTGCAAGGTCTTGCCAGACCTCGAATGGGTTGCCAAGGTACAAAATCTTGTGCTCGACGAAACGATCATACGTCTACACGAATTCGACGAACCCTTTGAGGAGATACACCCGATTGCCACGATGCTTTGGCACAGACGTGAGAGCTTCCTCTCTCTCCGGCACTTGATACTACAAAAACCACGCGCTCTGGGAAGAGAAACGGTCCTAAAGACGCTCTGTTTTCAAATACGCTATCTCATCCGGGAAGCGCCGACAACACCTCAATTTTGGAAGGGGATGCAGGTCGAAGCTGGCTCACGGTCGCCGTGGCTGGACGTTGAGCGGCCTGGCCGAACTCCTCCCCTTCAGTGGGAGGAATTCACCAAGCTGTGGCGCTTTCATCCCGAGTTTCTACCGTTACCAGTATCCGACGATTCCATTTTCGGCTTGCCTCCCGTAGACACGGTCGCGGAGCTAGACGCCTTGCTAGAGGAGAAGCCGTGGCCATTCGCATGGAGTCTCAACGAATCTGAAGACTCCAAGGATGTGTTTAAGGATTTGCTTTCGCTTCGACCTGTTGTTTTAAACCCATCAATGATTTACTATTATATACCCGGCATGTGGCCTAAGGTATACGTGCCGAGCTACAGGGCAATGGTCAAAAAGTTATTTGGCGGAAAGGAAAAGGATCAAAAGCGGATGGGTCATTAGATATAAGCTTGATTCCTTTTGACTTATTCTGTTCTTCAGATTTAGTTTTTGTATATTGTTGGAAGCATTCAGAAGAGTTCATAATGTTCAAAGGAAGCATGAAGGCGTCGGCATCCCACAGTCATAATAACCCAGACAGGCCTGAGGATCTTCAATTGAAACCATTTCAAGCTAAATGGGAAAACTCGCTTGTGACAACATGCGAGTAGAACGATGAGAGACACACACAGGCGTGGGATCTTCGTGGCAAATTTCTACCAAGGCATTAGGCCCTCTCGAATATGGAACTTCAATAGAGATTCCAGCCATCAATGTCAGGCGATCAAGTAAACACGCCTTCAAGTGAATCTTGATCACAAGGTAAGGTACGAAGAGTCCGGCTAAAGTGCAGCTCAAATGCCGTAAGCTGAGATGAGTGCCAAGTCCACTTTAAGTGTGAACCACTCCGGCTCAATCCCCATTCATATTAGGGGTAATACGAATTGGTCGAGACGTGTACGCTCTTGGCTGCAACGTGACTCTTCGATGGCCCAATGAAGAATCAATCTCTGCTGTCAAACCCCAAAGCGGCGCATCACCCCGCACTCGCTCGCGTGGTTTCCATGGCCATGCAAATTGGCCTTGAAATGCCGGGTTGTTCCCCGCATGGACTCAAGTTAAGCCTGTAGAACGGTAGATGAATCGTAAACTCTTGACGAATGAGGACAGAAATGGGTGATGTATTCCATGTGCCGAGCACACATACTATGCGGCTATGGCCCAAGGGAAGAGGTTGAGGTAGTAGACGAAATAGGCTTCTTCCGAATGCCAAGACCATGTGCAGATCAAATTCTCTTAGTGGAACTACTTGACTATGAAAGACTATACAATTATAAGTGAAGTTGAAATGCTGTCTTCAGTCGAAAGTCCTAAGCGGCGTGAAGCTTTCTCCCTTTCAACGCAGGGCTACTTTGGATTTTGTCAGTCTCGTCAAGTTACGCAACGATGCCTTATCTTAAGGGTTTGGTTCTATCCTGCCTGTTCGCTACTTCGCAGCTCACGTACGCTTGGCCTACCCAACATCCCGAACATGTCAACATTCTCTCGCGCGCCGAGCAGATTGCTTCTGAGTATGACTATGTCATCGTTGGCGGTGGAACCTCGGGCTTGACAGTTGGAGACAGACTTACTGAAGATGGAAAGTGTAAGTGCAAAGCGTTGCATGATTATCCCCTACAGTATGTCTCTAACAAAACGTGAAGACACTGTTCTGGTAGTCGAGTATGGCTACTACGACAGCCAGACCGGCATGAACCCCAGACGCATGTTCAACATCACCTCTCAGCCATGCCCCAATCTGAACGGCCGAAGCTTCTCTGTCGGCATCGGATGTGTTGTCGGCGGTAGCTCCAGTGTCAACGGCCAGGTCTTCCTGAGGGGCACTAAGGACGAGTACAATGCCTGGAAAGAGCTCGGTGGATCTGGATCTACTTGGGACTGGCCCAATCTTCTGCCTTACTTCAAGAAGGTAAGTAGCATCCTTGATGGGGTCTTCAAGCCACAACTGACGATACTCAGGGCATCACCCTGGCGCCTCCTGATGCTGCCCAGGCACAAGAGTACAACATCAAATATGACATGAGCTACTGGGGTACCACCTCCAAGATCTATGCTGCTTTCGGAAAGGGGCCTCTCACCTCTATTATGAGTCTGTAGCCCCCTCATCATTACTACTATTCATCGTACTAATCAAGCCGTAGAGGTCCTTTACAATGCCATGGCCAAGATGCCTGGCATGACCATCCCCGTGGACAGCGGTGCTGGCGAAGCAGGACTCTACTGGTACCCAATGTCCCAGGATCCCGTCCAGTTCCAGCGCTCCTACGCCCGCACCGGCCACTGGGACGGCCTCAACCGCGCCAACTACGAGATGATAGTCGGCGCCAAGGTCAACCGCATCCTCTTCGACGGCGACACCGCTACCGGCGTCCAGTTCGTTTCTCGAAACAACACAGGTGCCGCCCCTGTCCAAGTCAAGGCCCGTCGTGAGGTCATTCTTGCAGCTGGCTCCGTCCATACGCCACAGGTCCTTATGCTCAGCGGCATCGGGCCCCGCGCACACCTCGAACAGGCCCGAATTGCCGTAAAGGTCGACCTTCCCGGCGTCGGCTCCAACTTCCAGGACCACAGCTACATCCCCAGCATCTCGTACCAGTGGGGCGTTCAGCCTCCCAACTCCGTCGGCGGAGGCTGGGGCGGTGGTGGCCCGCCATCTCTTGCTTCGATGGTCGGCTTGCCCGTCGTCAGTCCCGACAGGTATGAGACACTTGCCAAGACATACGAGGCCCAAGATCCCAAGTCCCATCTGCCGTCCGGCTACACCGCCGAGCAGATTGAAGGGTACAAGCAGCAGCAGAAGGTATACGGCCGGCTCATGCGCTCCAAGAACACTGTCTTCTCGGAGATGATGATGTACGGACCCGGGGGCTCCGTGCAGAACCTCCACCCCATGTCCCGCGGCACCATCCTCCTCAACACGGCCCAGCCCGAGAGCGAGATGATTGTCGACTACCGCGCGGCGACCAACGCGATCGATCTTGATGTCATGGCCGAGATCATCAAGTTCATGCGCCGATTCATGACGACTGGCGACCTTGCGCAGTACCAGGCTCGCGAGCTGTCGCCTGGAACTGGTGTGTCGACTGATGCTCAGCTTGTCAGCTGGGCCAGGGGTCAGATCATCCCATCCGTGTACCATCCTGTCGGCACCACTGCCAAGATGCCGCGTGAGTGGGGTGGGGTGCTGGATGAGAACTTGTTGGTGTATGGTGTCAAGAAGCTCAGGGTCATTGATGCTTCCATGATGCCTACCACCGTTGGCGCAACGACGTCCATGACTGTGTATGCTGTGGCCGAAAAGGTGAGTGGATATCGAGACCTAGGGGGTTTGATGAAAGACGCTAACGCCCTGCCAGGCTGCCGACATGATCAAGGCCCAGACGCAGTAGACCATGGATCTTCACCACAGGATTGGATAACAGCTTCGAAGCTGGGGCTTTTTGTTTCGTTAGTAACATGTAACTCGTGTTCATACATCTACCTGAATAAGATAACACTCCTTTCCACTCCTGGCTTCGATGGTGACCCAGGAAGAATAGGTGGCTTGGGTTTGGTGGCTCATCTGTATAACATGTCACCAGCAGCACTCATCTCAGCAAGCTCACTTGTATATCTACTCGGAGTATAGGTTAGGTACTGTAAGCGCCAGAACATAAGGCAGGGTAGGAACACATTTGCCCGTGCAAACTGCCTGATAGCAGCTGGCGACCTGAAAGTCTACTATGTAACGGCACTCTAAAGCTCCTCAGAAACCATGCCTGTCCTCGTCAGCATGCCATTGACGTGATTGGCATTGTGTTGCGTACCGCCTTGGCCGTCGTTGCTGTGCGCCTTCTCCCATTCCTTCATCCAAGCCTCCACAAACTTGACTTCCTGGGCGTGGACCTCTTTGATGGACGTAGGCGGGAAGTCAGGAGTGACGTCTTCATCCTTGACACTGTTCTCATCCCAATGATGAACGCCAAGGGGAATCAGCAGGAACGGCTCGCTAGTCGTCGACTTGCGGTCGAGTCCAATCTTGTGAGGCGTGGCAGCTCTCCAAGGGTCAGCCTCTCCATCGACGATGGCAACGCGGGGGTAGCTGAAGTTGAAGCCGCCGTGCTTGTTAATCGCCTCAACGTCGGGGTCCTTGGTGATGTTGAAACCCCTGCGGCAGTACTGAGAGCTGTACTCGACGTCGATAACGCGGGAAATGAGCGGGAGCTGGTCCTTCGGCACGCCAGAACCGGTCTGGAAGTAGCCCCATCTGGGAAATGTATTAGCAGACGCACCCTCAAGAGAGAATGGTAAGACCTACTCGGTGCAAACTTGGTAGGTCCAGCTTCGGCCCGGGCCCTGGCGGATGGAAGTGTTGTTGTAGAGCTCCTCATTCTTGCTCGAATAGCACTTCAGCAGGTTGCCATCGGGGCATCCTTTTTTAACATAATCCTTGACATAACCAACGTAGTTGAGCAGGCGGTTCGTCAGCTTCTTGTCAGCGCCGCTGATTGAGAGCAGCTTCTCAGCCGATGACTTGAGATGGCGAGTGCTGCCAAAGATGACGCTGTCAGAAGAAACCGTCGCACAGTACTTTCCGAACGAAGCATCGTCAAGGGCGGGGTCCCAGTTCGTCGACTGCAAGCCGGTAATGCCGAAGCTCAGGGTGTTGGCAAAGTCGGCATCTTCAAGTGGCTTGAGGCCAAAGAGCTCCTTCAGTTGAGCGACGTCATCAGTATTGACCTTCTTTCCGTTGCCAAGAAGGATGTTGTCAACGACCTGAGTAAGTTTCTGTGTCGTTTCAGCGCATTCTCCCGGCGAGAATAGGCGGGCGCCTTCAAAATACTCCCAATAGTCGATGATGGCGGCCGTGACGCCGGACGAAGAGATGCCGCCCCAGAAGACCTCGGGGTAGAGCTTGCGCAGGAACGCGGCGAAAGCGCCAGCGTATGAGCCTCCGTAGGCGATGTAGGGAGTGCCCGGCGCAGTCAGGTTCAAGTCCTCGTGGCCAGGAAACTTGACGTGCTTGGCAAAGTAGGCCGTATCGGCGAGCGCCTGGTCGGTGCTCAGGAAACGGAGGTTCTCCGTGGTGAGATCGGGAACAGGGAAGCTCTTGCCATAGTACCGATGCTCCAAGACAACTCCGACACCTCCGGTGGCCTTGGCGAGGATGGACAGGATACCGTGGTCGAGGAATGGAAGACGCTCCTTAGCATCAGTCTCTCCGGCCGCGAGGATGATGACCGGGCCTCCCTTGCGGTAGTGCTTCGCATCAAACCAGTAGCGGAGGTCGAAGGAGCCATCAGAGTGAGGCTCGTACCGCGAATCGTTGTGGAAGTGATCAATAGGTACCGACAGGTTGAACTCCGGGTAGGCCGCGACAGCCTCGGCAGAGACGGGCTGCGATTGCAAGCTCAATTGCTGCTGCAGCGTGTTCCACCCCTCCAGGTTCGCGACATGCTGCGGACGCAATCCGTCAACGGAACGGGCCGCGCCCAGGAGAAAGCAAGCTCCAAACTTCCAGAACGCCATGCCGCCAGCTGGTGATTCGGAAGCCAATGATGGTATGGTGGGCGGCCGATGGAGGTCGCGTTTGTTTTTGTGACTAAAAATACGGAGCCAAGTTGATTGGTGCGGGGTTCGGCACAAGGAACTTGGGGGGCACCTTGTGAGATAGGTTGCGTCTCACGCACTATCATGGGAGTTATGTTCCAAGGCAGCTTGGATTGCCAGTATCCCCACCAAAGACAATGACAACGAGTATTAAACAATTCCAATAGTTGAGTAAAGCTCATTGATGACTTTACATAGACTTTTATTTGTCTTCCTGTCATATTTCATGCCGGATTGCAAAGGAGTGTCTGGTGTCCACGTTAGAGCAGACCGACGTCTTGTTAAGGCGCGCTGCTATGGCGCTCTGTTGAGGCGCCTCGGGTCCGAAACATCACCCGCCGCATTTAGGCGAACTAGGGTGCTCCGCCAACAGCCTGGATCGTGGGTGATCAAATGTACGAATGAGAGATTTGTCAAAATGCAAAACACAATGATCTTCGAGCTAGTCACGTTCTCTGCGAATTGTCATGAACAATGTCACCAATTTCTACCTGCGTTTTGATCATGAACTTTTGGCTTGCATGAATCAGCGGGAAAACGACGATATCTGCTGTCTGGACGAGGCAGACAACAAACGTTCGCAAGTTGTCTATTGTCGGGAACACGTCAATAATTCCAAAATTCTGTCAAGTATAAGAGGAGATTGATATCAAAATAGTCAATCAAATCAGGAGTAGGTATGAAATCGTCATGCTGGTGTTATCAGTAGCCCAGTTGCATAACAGAAGTGATTTGCGCTTTGAACTTCCGGATCCTCGGCTAGCAGGTAGTCACACAAATTCTAATAGAGGGTACAGTCATATGATATTTAGAACCCGCAGTGCCTACATACCTCTCACCTAGATTCCGGTGGGTTCATCGTTGGCGCAACTCACTTCGTCATACACAAAAAGTAAGATTGGACATTCCAATGCGGGAGTAGGGATTCTTTGGAAAGAACGCGGCGAAGAACCGTTAGGGAGACAGTGCATTTGGAAGGATGAAACAGTAATAAACATCAAGTGCAATATTGTGTCTGTTATAGGAAGTGAAAGATTGAACGCCTATAATACACTAGACACCAACTTAATACCCGACAATGGTCTTAGTCGCCATCGAGTCTCAAGCTGTAGTCGCTTAGAGAAAATACCCTTGATCAGTTTAGGTTTGGATGACGCGGTAGTCACCCTGGACAATGCCGTTCAAGATCCAAGGGGTGCAAGTGTGTTCCTCCGAGGTACGGTCGCCACTGCAAGTCTCCAGAGTACCCTTTGTGCAGCGGTAAACTGGCGTAAATCCAACACGACCAGTCTCTCCAGCATAGACAGTAAGTTCAGCCTGAAAGCCCTTGGTCTCAGAGTCGCTGAACTCAAAACCAACAGAGACAGAGACCACACCAAAGGGGTCTCCGAGGGAGGCCGAGAAAGATGTGGTACGAGAAACAGATTGATCGTAAGTGACGGTGATACTGCGGTCGCTCTCTTCAGCTGGAACGGATCCGGACACGATCTGGGTGTCGAACGTGGTGAGGTAGGGCTCGCCGTTAGCCTGGTAAGACTTGTCCTTGAAACCGCTGCAACGAGCCTGGTTGCGGGACTCGGTGGCCTTCAGCGTGTTGTCCTTAGGAGGAGAGCCGACTGCAAGAGGCTCGATGACGGTGCCGTTGGCGAACTTGAGGTAGCCGCCCTGGAGTCCGCTGCCGACGCTGCGTCCCTCGGTGTCGCGGCGTTCCCAAGGCACACCGGCTGCCTCGCAATCACCTGAACCGCAGCAGAATTGAACCACTAAATTTCATTGTTAGTGTTTTTCCTAACAAGGTATTTAAAAAGAATTCTGCTTACTGAAAGTGTCCTCCATGCGAAGCTGCGTAGAACACTCGGCGTTCTCGGTGTGGTAGATCAGATCTCCGCAGCCACTTGTAGTCAAGCTGGCTGGGGATCGGACCATGTAGCTACCGGGCTGACCACCGCAAGGGTCGATGAAGTCACCCCAGACAAGATACTTCACCTTGCCGGTGCCCTCCTTGAATCCCTGGCCACCAAAGACGGTGTTGGTGTCGTAAATGACACACTCAGGGTATCCGGGACCACTGCTGGCGATGGAGGAAGGGCAGTCGTTGCATCCCTCAGACTTACACCAAGAAACATCTTGGGCAGTAGCCAGAGCAGCGAACGCCGCAGGAAAGATGAATGATTGCTTCATGTTTGAGCTAAAGGGAGGATGAAATCAAAGTAATGTTTATGCGGTGGAAGGAGAGGCTTGTGTGCTGAGATGATGTTGTGGATGATGAGGAAAGTCCAGATGATTGCGTTGCGAATAGTCGTCTTTATAGTTGTTTGGTATGAGCAAAGACTGCTTTGAGCTGTCTAAACTTAAGAGAAGTTGTGAGTTGAAGATCGTCCCCAAAGTTCTTTTGTGTTTGCCTGGTGTTTCCAGCTCATCCACATTCTGAACCAGGGTTAATCTGACAGTTGTTGATCTTGATCTTGAGCCAGAAGTCTCTCTAGGTAATGTTAGACCAGGCTACTAAGTGCGCACATAGCCCGTCTGAAGTTGTTGATCGACTCCAAAGTCCCTTTGGGTGACCCTCTCGGCTGCCCCATATTTTATCAGTGGGTTTCCGGTAGTTGTCGATCTCGGGTCACTAATTCTACGAAGGGTTGCATCAGGCTGCAGCTTCACATCGGCCCCACGCGACGCAGCGACATAGCCTCTCCAGGCTTCCAAAATTCTGTTTGTGTTTGAAAGAAGTGATTCCGGAAATAGAAGATCAACACATGCGCTGAAATGCAACTGCGGAAAAGGCTGAATCTAACTTTTTGATAAGACCACATGCGTACGGGTGAAGAAGCCCTTTTTCGTTGTATATTGCAAAGAGTGGAGGCCATTCCCACAATTACAGGGTTCGGCCGATGAAGGCGCCACTTACAGGGCTCAATTAACGGATGAGTTGAGACATGCACTGAACAAGACTTCACATCCATGCCATTTGGCTGATCATCATTGAGATCATCATCAGGCTCCTAGTTTTATTCAGAACTCCTTAGGGAGACGCAGGCAACAGAATATCACCAAGTCACGAAAGGGACTTTGGTAGATTCATTTGGCAACTCATTCGAGATGGCCGTCAACCCAACCCCTACAAATACCAAGTCTCTCGTCCACGTTTGCAAAAACTCCAACCCAACCCTCATCAGCCCATCCAGACATCCCAACTCCAGCCTCTCTCTTCATTTTTTATCTTCAACCAAGTCTGGCTCAATTTCAGCTCCGACTTCGCAATCATGGTTTCTATCAAGCTACTCGCTACCTTCTTTTCCTCGGCTCTTGCGGTCGTGGCATCGCCCACTTTCCGCAACTCTTCCGATAGCGTCAAGGATATTTCTGCTCGTCAAGCTTCGCAGATTCCTCCTAACTCTCTGTACCTCGTCGAGTGGTACCCCAACGGCTGTGGCAACGGCAACGGGGTTTCTCTCACCGGCCACGAGGAGACTCTCGCCGTTTGCTCCAAGTTCAACGGTCTCTATGACCCCAACGCCGCCGACTCGGCTTCCGTCCGCTTCTTATTCCCGGATGACGGCCGCACCTTCAAGTGGCGTCTTTTCAGCAGCAACACCTGCAGCACGCAGATTGCGACCGGCACCGGCGGCGGATGCTTCAGCGTCCCATCCAACCAGGACGTTGGCGCCATCATTGTCTACACCTAGGGTACTAAGGGCTCTGGAGTTTTGTATTTACACATTTTGAGTGTGTGCGGGAATGCTTAGATGGCAAATGGTTCGTTTTATGGAAGATGAAAGTTTGAGGCCATAAGGGGATAAGGAATGTAATTCGTGAACTTGGAAATGTTATACCTGCTTGAATGTGGACTCTGTTATCACCTGACCGAAAGCTACGCCTTGTTTTCGTCCACGGTTTCATGTTCTACAATTAAGATCACTGTGTATTTTTCTGCAGGCCTTGTCAAAAAAATTGTCTTCGAGCTGGGGAGTTTTCGGCAGATGCTTGCATGGCGGGCCGCTCCTGACAGGGACAGGACAACCCCTGGCCTCTACACCAACGCGTCAAATGCGGAAAGTATGACGATTATCCATCAGGGGTATCTGTTCATTCCTCAGCGCCTGAACCAAAGTCCCGTTTAGCGCCCTGCTCTCTCCTTTCAAAGCTCCGTCGGACCCCATATTTTAAGCATGGCCAGGGTAACCGCCTAACAGGCAGCCCGTCCTAAAGCCTCCGTCGGCCGCTGACCCTCACGAATTGACCCTCACGAATGTTCACCGCTAGGTGGGTGGGACACTGACTGGACTGTACTTTATGCCGGACGTGAGCACTCCGAGCCTCGGGATTGAAATTAGGCTGAGACATTTACACTATTAAAGCATACTCCCAGGGGCCAGAACTCATCTTCGCTCCTTCATCACTGGGAATTAGTGTTTATATATATCGCCTGCCTCTCCGGAACCTCTTTTACGACCCTTGCTAGCTAGCTTCAAGACACCCCCATCGGCCCCATTCTAGGACTTCTTCTGTGCCGCATCTTTCGCCGCTGCGACGGAAGGTCTATAGTTCGCCAATCTGAAGTTCTTTCCGCTATCCTGCGATATCTTCTTGTCGTGATATGCCACATCGAAAGCGCTTCTATCAGTCTTGTTGAACATCGCTCGGACCTTATTAGGGGCTCGACTAGGGTTCCAATCGCCCTGACTCATGATAGGCCACTCAAATTGCTCTTCTGGGGCCTGTAGCTTGAGATTTTCCAAGTTCTGGTACAATTTAGGATACGGTGAAAATGGAGGCTTTTCTGACGGAGCTTGCTGTACTTGTCTTCGTACATCGGCGGCTTTGATGTAGCGAAGGGGGTCGTTTGGTTGAAGTTCAGTACAAGAATACTAGAAGGGCAGTAAAATTAGAACAATGCATGCTATGTCCTTTCTCAGTATGAATGCCTACATAAGAGCTGTCTGTTGGCGTCCGTTTGGTCTTCTGAATGTCAAGAGAGTCGGCCCGCGGCAGAGTCGGCTGGGAGACAGTTGGTTTCGGAGGGGGGCTCTGGATAGACGACGTAGGCCCCGGGTTGAAAGACGAAGCCGCAGGGTTGAATCGTGCACCTTTTTGTTTTGATGACGGTGCTTTTTCGACGGTTGAAGCACCAGTCAACTGGTTACCTGGGCCAGGGGACGGATGCTTTGCAGATGGCACAGCAGAATTATTGGTCAATCTGTTGTCTGATTGACCAACTGACAGCTGATTCTGCTGGTTGGCAACATTGTTGGTAGGGCCTCTGGGACGATGGTTTACACCATGAGGTATTGACTGGTTGACAAGGTGACCCGTGTAATTGTTCGTGCGATTGTCATGGGTGTAGGCGTTGGAGTAAAAGGGGTTGCTCACGGGCCTAGGCGTATTATTGACGAAGAGATTGCCACTCTGACCGTTGTTTTGAGGATGGAGGCCAGAGCTTGCATGCTGGAGATTGACGCTGTCGGCTTGAGAGCTTACACCATAACCAACAGGGCGAGGCTGCATCTGATGACCAAGACGATTGTTCGTATGCCCATTGTGGTATCCCATCGGCTGTGAGACAAGGTGCGCGGCTGAATGCATGACAGACTGGTTATTGAATTGATTGAAATGCTGATTGACGGCAAGACTCATGGCAATATCTACAGGCTGAAGAAGAGACTGCTGATTCTGGTGGCTGGGATTTTGATTTGCTGAACTTCTTCGACGATTACCGGACGGCTGGGTGGGAGACTGCTGGCCAAGTTTGTTTGGTGCAACATTGTTGGAAAGTGATTCTGAACGCTTTTGAACGCTGACAAGACTGCCTTGGCCTTCTTTAGGTATTTTAGAACTGTTGGCAAGATTCGACGTCGGAGATATTGAAGAGAGGGCAGCAGGAGTGAGTGTGGGGGATGGTGTAGCATTCAGGGTCGAGCTGGACGTCGTGCCTGCTGATGTCGTGGCCGACTTGTCCTCGGCTTTCTTAGACCTTTTGAAGAACATGATGAAAGCTGAATGACTTAACCAGCAGTGAGAATAAGATAAAATAATCAGAAGATCGAAAGACAAGAGCAATCACACCGTGAATCTCACAAAACATGGGTATAATTCGAAAGTCAAGTGGATTGGCGTCTGCAAGACGTTTTCAAGTACTTTAAACGACCTATATCTCAAGGGCCTTCACTGTCCGTACACCAGTTTTCTGAGCCTACAAACATACTTGATCGGTCGGGTAGGAAAGGGCCGCTATAACATCGAGATGTTTCAAATGTAGCGAGACGCCTGTCGGTCATCTGATGGGCCAACATGTGTGTTGATACTGCTGCGGGCCTGCGGCACACACCCCAGCTTGGCCAAATGGGCCCCATTGCCAAAGGCTCTAATTCGTGCTACATACCTACATAGGCGCTGTCAAAGATGTTTAGCGCGCGACTGGCCTCGCCAAGTTGGGAGTCATGCTGTTGGTTCAATGAGCACCGGGCCACGACCTTACCAACAAGACAATCGTCTCGACACAAGAGAGGCCGCCTAAGGTAACTCAGAGAAAACAAAGGAAGCCCAGTTCCATGTCCAAATTTCTTGCCGCATTCTGCAGTCTTGAGGAGGGAAGTTTCTTGTTACTCCCTCCGATCGATGCTTAGTACCTTTTTCCATTCACGCAGCATCCACGATGATTGAGACCGAACCAGATTCTCGAGACACCTTCCCCCAACGCCAGCCTTCAAACTCCTCCAAAAATACCATTCTACACGGCGTGGATTTTCGGGCACTTGATGACCATGGAGTACTTCCTGAACTCGAGGCACTATTCGGCCACTTCATTGAAGCTCTAGATTCACTCTCAGAAGACAATCTCAACGAGAGAGCTGCCAAGCTGGCTTCGGAGTGTCAGATGCTGCATCCGTCACACCCCCATGGAATTCGAGGCTTCGAAGTCGGCGCTTTCTTCATGCACTTTTGGACTTTTTTTCACCTCATCGCGCGATGCATACCTCATCGCCACATTGGCCAGAAGCTTCTCGTACAAGTATTTGTCGATCTTGATGCTGCAGGCCAGGTAGGTTATTCCGCTTTCTTTTACTAATGCTGGCTAAGCTAATGAACTTGCTAGTCTACCAATGGAGACTGGAAGGGTCTTCCTGACTTGGACATGTTCACAAGAGAAGATTGGATTTGTAAGTTCAGTCCACCTGTCGGCCGTGGGTACGGAAACTCACTTTCAAGCCAGCTCCAACCTTCTCACGTGTGAAAAGCAATGAAGACGTGTACACTCTGCAAGAGTGGCTCAATTTCAACTCTTTCGTTGCTCGCCACTATGGCACTGGCTTTCCACGTGGTCTCAACCTCGCTGTATGGGAAATTAGGCATGGCCTCGAGGAGATTCTGCAAGAGCGACAAGCGAAAGACAGCCAGCAAAACCTCGGATTTGAAGTTGGTAACGACATGGAGCAGTCACTCTATAAACCCCAAGATCATGTCAAAAGAATATTCGAGAGTCAGCCATCGCCATTGGGACCAGAAGGAACCCACAGGGTCGCAGTCGCAGCTGAATGGCTGATACACGCATCTTCGGTTCTCCTCCGAGAAGCCCTGTCGTGGGGCACTCGGCCTCCTCTAGATGATCTGGATAAACGTGTCTTGAGCACTGGATCCCTCTTTAGTGGAAATCCTGGCCTTGACCTCGAGCGTTGGGGTTTCTGGAAAAGACGGCTGAACGAGCTAAGGGGTCATCTCGGAAGCGACGATGGAACGCGACAGAGTGTTGACGGAGCAGTAGCCAGTATGTCGGCTGCGGAGTGTGCTGCTGCTCAACACTTGTGAGTCACCTTCCTCGGGTTGGGTTTACCTAGCTGGGTCCCTTAGAGGCCTTCGTTTCTCGGCAGCAAAGGGGACTTCTTTCCGGCTGTATGTTGAGGAGCATCTGAAGTTGATTCTACTAATACACCTTTTACTCAAATTCTCCCTTTCAACTGGATGAGAATGTGCTAACTGCATTAATGAACGTTACTTTAAATGAGACTGTCTATTTAGAAAGGCTCAGTGGTGGCTACATGTAGTTGAGCCTCGAAATGGAATCGCGATGCAGTTTCATATCTCGTCCAAGTATGCAGGAACTATTACAATAGTGAGACGACGGTGCATGTAATCAAGTCTTTCTGAGGATCGCATACGCCACAATTGTATCTTACCGTGTTCAATACTGCCTCCATAATGTGAGCATTCTTCTGGAGTCTCATAAATATCTCGGATGCCTTGTGTGAGGATGTCCTGATACAGCTTAAGAAGCTTTGATCACTTGGTGAATTCTCGCATAGAAATAATTCACTTGGCGTTGATCCCGCCCAAGCCGAGATCTGAAGTCCTACTGTGAGCCGCCTCTTACTCCACGGGAGATGCCACTGGACACCAGATCGTATAAGACTGTTTCATCTAGTAGTTCCTGAGCAGCGGGGTAAATTCTTGATAACTAACTATGCTCCGATGTTGTGACCCCCTACTGCCTAACATGGATGAAGATCTCCCTGCGGTCTTGAACGTCTCAGCTCAGCCAACGCTTCGGCCCGGCTGGAACGGCCCAATATTAATGTGCGGCTCGGCGCGCTACGGGAGTCTCCAGGCACCCAAGACAGGACCCAGAAGTTCTCTCAATTATTTACTTAGGCGGGCTTTTGCGATCCTTCAATTCTCTTGGCTGGCGCTGTGGAAATGGTTCTCTGATTATCCCGCTGCTAATGCCAAGTCAAGTACCCTTAGAAGATGTCTGAGACAGAGCCGATGTGTGTCAATTTTAGTAGATAATCGTTATAGGGCTTGCATCACAGAATGTAAAGATCTCTGCATAGTAGCAAAGATCTGCTCATTTTCAAATGATCATCAACCTTATAGACTTAGGTACAGTAGTGGTGGCCGGGACGGCTCGTGTCTGGCTTTCCGCAGCAAGGGGCGCACTTCAGCAAGTTTGGTAATATAGGAGCTAACAGTGGGCTGACACCTCCGCGGGGAAAGCTATTACAACCGGTGTTAAGGCGTTAACTTAGCCATACAAACTATCCAATACAATCATCCTCAAAAGAATCACTTGTTGTCCCTTGATAATGTTGAGACATGTCAGCTCATCGCCTCAGCTTGTAGTCTTGGCTCGTTAACCAGATCGAATACAGCAATAAGAAGTAACTCGAGAAATCACGAGAAGAGCGTCAAGAAGCCTCATTCCGATGGGCTGGGAGCATGTGATTTCCAATGAAAGACTCTTTGCCTATGCACTAGACCAGAAGTCTAGGGGATTTTGCGAGGAGACAAGTATATAAACAGATTGACCTCCTTACTTTCCTACTTGTTGTTGATCGGATCACCAACAGCATCAAGACAATACCAGACCTCAAAACGACCTTCATCTCTCTTTCACCTCTTCGCTATCCGACTTAGTCTCTCTTTAGAACAACTCAAACTTATCACAATGCGTTTCACCGTCGCCCTCGTTACCTACTTCGCCTCAGTCGCCTTCGCTGCCCCCGAGGGACTCTTGACTCGAGAGCAAGACCCTGACTGAGGCCGTCATCGACCCCCTTGAGGGCAAGGCCGACCTCGTGGCCGCCACTAACGCATCCGCCCCTGATCTCGTATACGCCGGAGTCCTTGGAAAGGGTCTCCTCGAAGGCTTCAGCGACCCTTCAGTTGCCGTAATTGAAGCAAGGGACCTCGAGGGAACCGAGCTGGATGCCCGCCAGACCTGCGGTGCGAACACCATCAGCTGCAGCCGCAGCAATCAAGCTCGCACCGGGATCTGCGGCCGCCTACTCGACATTCTCGGCGGCCCTGACTTCGTCAACCGGCCTCTGCCCCCGGCCAACTACTGGTGCTGGTCCGATGTCCACGTGAGCACCAACAACCGCTGCTGCATCAGCTGGAGCAAACGCGTTGGTGGATCCAAGACCAGCCATCTGTTCAGCGCTGCCGTCAAGACCTTGAACCGCTGCAAGTCAAATGCGCTTGTGTCCGGCTGGTCGCGTGATGTCAAGCTTGGCAGCACTTGTGTTCGCCAGTGCCTCTCCAACCGTCCCGACGGCTGTGTCTAAGGAATGGCCCCTTGACGCTGTGCGCGAATTCGCCGCTCAACTCAAGAGGTTTGAGATGAACTTTATTAGTCTCACAAGCGGCGATATTCGTCACGTTCGCGCGGTTTTATTATATTGTTGGGGTTGACTTCAGATTGATGTCAAGGGGGAAGGCACGAAGCTGGGATTGAGACTGACTTTGAAGGTTCGTTTCTTGACACGACTTTACTTTCTGCACGAGGTAGAGTTACTTGATGAATACAGATTGGTGCTGTTCCTCAAGTTCCTCCCAAAATTGATAGTGAAACTCGTGAAAAGACGCAACCCGTTGAAATGCAGACACCGGCCATACTAACATTCAGCTCGAAGATACTATAGGTGTCTAGCCAGGGCCACTTCGACAGCACTCATCTTCTCCAATGCCTCATCCACATTCTTTCTCGCCTTCTCATCTCCAAGCTGGCTCCTCAACTCCCCTAAGCGCCGCTTCCAGAACCCCCATCTCTCAAGATTGAATCCGAAGGCGCCTGGAAACAGCGCTCCTGCTCGGAAGACCCTTCGGGTTGGTTCATCGAAAGGGCCACGAGTATGCCAGACGAGACTTTCCTGAAGGAGTGTAGATGCCGCTTGAATGAAGAACTCCGCGGCGACGATAACTCGCGTTACCGTCTCGGGACAGAGCGTCTTCGCACCCACCCCTGCATCATTCCCAATCTTCGCAGATGTCTCCTCGCAGCCTTCTGACGTTACACTCGGCTGCGCAACGGCGATTTTGTCTGCTTTTATCGGCTCATTGGCCACGGAACTCGAAACGCCTCCCTCCAAACCGTGTTCGTCCCTCCAGATTGCCTCTCTTTCAGCCTTTAGCTCCTTCTTCCTTTTCAAGTTCTTTTCAATCACATCCTTTCGTTCTTCTCTCACCCTGGCCAGATTCCGTTCAAGCTGCTCTAGGTCCTCTTCGAGGCCGTAAGTTATCGACCACAGCACCAGGTTCATTCCTCCCTTTGGCCCGCTCGCCATGAGGCGCGCGAGCCACGAGCTGAAATTTAGCCACTGTTCCAAGGTGTACATCTCATTTCCGGTAGTCTCGTCGCTGGTCGGATCTACGGGTTTATCCCTCAACTATCAGCAACGACGCGGATGGACTTTCATCACAAGGCGTCTCACCGTTGAAGTTTTCTCTCAGTGTCGGTCCGAACTCAGGCAAGTCTTTCCACTGAATGTTCTCAGTCTGCAGCTAGATCAGTCTTGAAAGCCCAACGCTCAGTGTCGCTGGAAACTTATCTCACCTCTCCGATCCTCTCTAGCTCAAGCACGACGTCGGTCAGCAGTTGCTGCCCAACGTGTCGATACGGCACGCAGCTGACCGTGAGCACATAAAAGTCCCAAAACGCCCACATCTCAATTCGCTGACCAGGCTCAACTTCCTCCTGCACACGCTCAACATAAGCGGCGTGGACCTTCTGTGCTTCAGCCACGACCTCTCGGGTCCTGTCCTTCAGATTTTGTTCAGACAAACCGTCGAAGGCTTCCATGATCTTGGAAAACAGGTCGTCAAATTCCGGCTCCACATCTCGGTAGAAGAGCTTCTCAAAGTTTATGCCGTGATAGACGTCGACTGTCTCAAACGTCTGCGGCTCGTGTTGCCCCTGCGATCTCTTGACCTCAGCTTCCACAGCTGCGGGGGCTTCCATTTTGCTGCGTCGGCGCCAAATGAGATTGAGTGGAAATATCGGCATAGCTTCGAAGAAGAAAATGAGAAAGAAACACAGGCTTGACTGCAGTAGAAAAAGTCTAAACAGAAGTGCTGGTGTAAAAGAAGCGTCAACTGTGGGAGGCATGATGTTCGTTGGCGTCTCGTCGCCTGATGAATGTCGGGATCGTGACTTAGCCGCCGCGGATGGCACTGAAGTTGAACCAACGACGTGACATCCAGTTGCTGCGCAGTCGCGCGCTAAACCCTTGTAAAGTCTGCTCCACGAACCAACCAACCATTGCCCCTGCCAGCGACCACATTGCCGGTCTACTCATGATGTTGGACCAACTCTCCTGAAGTTGACCGATGCAAGCCTTTGGATCTTCTTGTGTATGGCGGTTGGTCCTAGAATTTCATCTTATATCAAGAAAAGAGACGACAGGTCATAGTTTGGGTTGTACTTTAGCGACCGTAGATGGTTTAGAAGTTATCAATTTAAGCAATTCGATTTGGCCCTTCTAGTTGTACACTACCTAACGCCACTACCTGCGTCCCGTTACCTACAATAGCAATTTTAACAACGAGATGTAACCTTTGAAATACGCGAAGGTCCCATTTCGACCACATCCCTTCATAGCGCTGCAACTACATCGAATCGGTGTTGTTCCCACCGTAGCTAATCCCTCGGTACCATCTTGTGGTTGTTACGACATGGTCGAGGTCTACATCTTAACTCGGAATAGGTAGCGGAGACGCACTTGGGCCACGTCGTAGACGATGAATTCGTTGTAGTAGAGGCCTGCGTGTTGCACGTTGGTGTCACCAGGAGTGACGGTGGTGTCAGGCTATAGATCGGTCAGCACATTCTGCTTAAAATTGGTCATATAGCGACTGTAAGAAGAATACAGGCGCCCAGTAGCCGTGACTCACCATCTGGATGCCCTTGAGCGAAGGGTGAACGGCGCTCGCGTCCATCCACTTGCTCGGGCCTGTTCTACCCTGACCCCAGGTCGAAAGCATACCACCAGCTTTGGCAGTGTCGCCTGCGTTGTAGCTTGCGTTGGTGAGCTTCTGGATCGGGTCACCAAGCTCAGCCTCACAAAGGAGGAGGAGTGCCTCGCCCCCAGAGCTGTACGAATTGCAGTAGTTGGCAGACTTGGACGACATGTCTGCTAGGTAAATACCCTTTCCGAACATGTATCCGGTGACGGGGGCTTCAGGAGGGGCGATCCGAAGACCCTGACTGAGGATACCACCAAAGTTTGTGACTCGAGAGCCGTGCCAGAGAAGGCGCCGGTCTGACTTCAGGTTCGGGATCTTCTTCTTCTCGAAGCGTTCCAACTCGCCGTTACGCTCGATGCGGAAGATTTCTTGTACCCTGTAGTTAACATGGTGCGTGGAGCCCTTCGAGCCGTTCAGATAATCCGAAAGCAGGCTGAATTCATCGCTCTTGTGGTCGAGAGGAGTCATCTCGTTCATGCCCAGGCTTCGGTACTGGGTGTCGGCGGGGTGGACATTGGAGATGGTCTTGCGGTCAATCTTCATAAGATCGGAGGCAGCCTTCATGTCCGACAAACTCTCCAGGAGATCGAGCTCCTTCTTGAGCATGTCCCCGGAACTGATGATGGGCGGGCGGCGGCGGCCGAAAGCGTGTGGGATCAAAGAATAGAACTGGTTGGAAAGATGCTCAGTCGCGGCGGCGACAGTCATGGAGTACTTGGAGTCGGCAAGTGATGGATCGTTGATCAAGGCACTCAGGTCCTTGAGCGACTGGAAACCACGGAGAATGGTGTTCTTGCTGAGCTTGCCAAGGGGCAACTTGTTGGCATCATAGTCCATGGACGACATGGCTGAAGCAAAATATCCCATGTTAAAGATGAGGCCCATAAGCTCTTGAACGGGCTTCTCCAAGGTGCACTTCACGTCGGGCTTCTTTTCTTCGGCGTCTTCGGTTTTGACCGTATCATCGGCGTCGTCGGCGTCTTCGTCGTCGGAATCCTCGTAATTGCGCTCGATGTAAGCATACTTACCAGACTTGGGGTCGTTGGTGCGATCGGCCCAGCTCCATCCGCTCTTGTCCTTGAATTTCTTGTCGAACTGTTTCAAGGCATCATCCAAAGTGCCGTTGCCGAGGATGGCCTTCTGGCCATAGTCGCCAACTCTGCCCCATCGGGTCCAGGTCTTGTAGACTGACCCATTTTCAATGAGCTAACAAGGTCAACTTTAGTCCATATACGCGGAATTTTGGCTGCATATGCAGACGGTAACGTACCTGAACGCGATAGAATTTGTTATTGTTGTTCGAAGCGTTTGTCTGGTTCAGAGACGCGTCGTAAATAGTGCCATCGGGGGCGATGTACACAGCGCCCGGAACGGTGCAGCCCTCGTCAACAGGAACAACAATTTTCTTGCTGGTTTTGGCGGATTGGCCATCAGTGGCTTCCTTCTTCACATTGGTTTTCACGTCGGTCTTGTCGTCAGCATCGTCGGAAGATGCTGTAGCAGCAGCAGCAGCAGCAGCTTTCTTGCCCTTGGCGGCGCCATTGGCAGTAGTCTTCTTCTTTTTGGGCTCAGGAGGCGCGTCGCTCTCATTGTCAGACTGCGCGGCGGCGGCGGCGGCCTTGGTGCGCTTCTTGCCGTTGGCCTTGGTCGCGGGGGCTGACTGCTGCGACTGAGAGGCGCTCTGTGAAGCACTGGCCTGGGACCCGTTGGCTGCAGGAACAGGAGCTGGAACCGGGGTCTGCATTGGCTGGGGCATCTTGGATTGGCTGCCACTGGTAATGGCAAAGTCGTCCTCGGGGGCCTTGGAACCCTTGGACTCGCATTCCTGGGCCCATTCTATGCTGACGATGGGGATGTTATTCTTCTCTGCGGCCGCGACCTTTGTGGTTTTCGCGTTGAAGTCGCCCTGGGTGGTGATGAGGTGCGTCGTCTTCTTAGAGATGGATTTGGCGATGGTCGCACCCAGCGAGGTCAAAAGCGACTCGATCTCGGCGCGCTTCTGGGTGAAAGTGCCGCTGATGGCGATCGAGGCTCCGTCGAGGGGTTGTGCTGCTGGGGCTGCTGGAGGAGCAGCAGCAGCTGTCCTTCCCGATCTTCTTGGGGGCATTGTGGGCGAGTGGGGAGTAGGGACAAGGAAAAAGGAGGGGCGAACGTCACAGGGATGACCGCTGGGAACGATTGAGCTCGATTGAGCGCAGTACGCAGCGTGAGGTGGGATGAGTGTGAAGATAAACACAGAAGGGAATGGACGAAGGAGAGAGAGGAAGGGATCGCGAGAATATATTTTATTTCGGTGTTGGTAAGAGAAAACCCCCGTCAGACCATACCTTCCCAACACGAAGATGGAGGAAGCTACCAGCGAGGGAAAGCGCGACCTGAGCTACCCAGGTGTGGTAGGGCAGGTGCTAGGGAGGTGCACGCTTTCACCACCTTTCGTCACAACCAACATGGAACAGCAGGCACCAACGCCGCTGGTGCCTGGCGCACGTGCCATTGAAGCCGCCAAGCTCCCGCAAGCTCGAATTGAGCCTGTGGAAAGACCCGACAAATGGAGCCTCCTGCCTAGCCATGGCATGGATAGAGTCGCGACCTTGGGTGAAGATCCATTGCTCAATGACTTCTTCTGCCTATATCGTCCAGCCTCTTGTGTTTTTTTCTTTAACTTCGGCAACGGAGGTCACAGCAGAATGAAATGAAGCTCTTCGTGTTGTAGGCAGCCTCACCGTGTAATCGATACAGAGGAGTCTTATCTTGGGGCATGACAACGATCAAGTGTAGACTTCCATTTCCATACCTAGTACCATTCAATGATGCGACCACCTCTCCAATGGTATCTATGGAAAGAAAGGTTTCACGTGAAAGGTCGCACAGGCATTGGCAGACGTGATGGTCAAACAGTCGCTTGTTAACCGGCAGAGCCTGTATCCCAGTTTTTAATTATTTTACAGCGAATTCGCCATCATCACCAGATAAGTCCGCCATACGTTTCAAACATCAACATGTCCTCAAAGTCGTCAAGGTCATCTACTATGTCGTCTGGATAGTAGCCGTTCAGCGTCATGAACTCTTCTGGGGAGTTGTCAGCTCAGTGCTTCGTCATTATTCGTCATCTTCTTCATCTGCATCTGAAAGGGAAGTGTTAGAGTCAGCGAAAGGAGGAAGGTCGATTGGCGGGGACGGGCGGAACAACGGGAGACAGCCAAGATGATGGGAGGCGGGAGCTAGAGGAGCCGGAGGGAGGGCTGGACGGGCCGGGAGATGGCGGGGGCAGCGGAGGGAAAGAGGGACATCGAGGAAAGACAGAGAGGACGAGGAACTTACCATCCATCATTTCGCCCACGTCGGTGTCGAAATCGTCGTCGTCTTCATCGTCATCGTCGCCGTCGTCGTCGTAGCCCGGATAGGATGGAGGGGGGTCCGGTCTGACCCTCTGTGCTAATTCGCCAACATAGTGCTTCCAGTCGATACCGGTATATTCTTGTGTGGCATCCACTTTCTCGTTGCTGCCCTTCCCATAAAATGACACACGGGCATGCATACCGGCAGATATCTGGTTCGGGAGACCGATCTTAATATGCTCCAAGTCCAGCCCAGGAACTTCTCGAAGACCCTTGAGCATCTTAGCCCACACATTCACCTTGTAGTGAGCACGAAGATCGTCGCCGGTGTCCGCGGGATTATGCGGTTGGCGGTTGACGAGGGTGATCCGGTATAACTCAAGCCTCTTGAGATTAGCGGCAAACTTGCGCACAACGTCCAAAAGACATTTGGTCTCAACCTCGCAGAAGCCGAAATTGAGCTCCTCTAGACAAGCAAAGCGTGGGGACGGCGGAAATGCTAGCAAGTGCGTCGTGGCGGGAGGCGTCAGCGTCGTTGACGACGGCAAGGACGCAGAAGGGGACGCTGACTTCGACGGAGATGCCGGCAACGACAAGGACGACGATGATGACGATATTGATGATGGCGACGACAGCCATTTCAGGAGCTTCTCAACAGCGCCACGTGCATTGTAGAAGTTGATGCGGAGATGTTTGAGATTGGTGAGATACCCGAGAAATTGGCACAAGAGATAATCGTAGCGGCTGTGGTCCCTTTCCGACGTCGGTCTCCCGGCCATGGCAACGGCTCTGCTGGGACCGTATCCGATATTCGCTACTAAAATGAATGTCTGGAGACCCTCAAGCACAGGGACAACCTTGGGTTTGACATAGCTGGTGAATAAGTTGAAGGCATCGTCGTTAGGGACGCACATCTGGCGACGGAGCATCTCGAATGTCTTTGGGCGGGCCCCGGCGTTGCCAAGGGCGGTGAATAAGGTGATCATGACTTTGTTGGCGTATTCCTGGGCTTCTCGAGAATTTGTCTTGGCCAAAAGATCAATGCCCGTCTCCTTGCGGATGGTGGTGGCTCCATAGCTGGCCCAGGTGGCGCCGACGCCATCGCGATGCTCACGCTCGCGCGAGTGATAGTCTCGAATCCCCACGGTCTGGAGGTTCTTCAGGTTGCGGAAGGCCTCGGTGAGCATGACGACATCCTGGCCACTACTGACAAGGGTGCGGTGGTCGGCGTAGGCCTGGCGGTAGGCGTTCTCTTGGGCCAGTTCCGAGTAAGAGAAGCGGCGGTCGTCAAAGAAATCGAGCCCTATTACCACGTGGTCGAGGCAGTCACTCAGGCGGGAGTTGCTGATATCGACAAGGGCTTGCAAGCTCTGTTCGGTAAGCATGAACTGCCGCTTGGTGAAGAACTCTCTCATGAAGGTATTAAAGAGAGACTGCTCGATTGACTTGCACGTCAGCCGAAGGTTGCCCAGTTCAGGCGTCGTCAGGTGCGATGATATTCGCAGGAGAACCTCAATCGGCACCTTGCTGAAGGGGGTTGCAGGCGAAGACGGCCGCGACGGCAGTGACGACATTGTCGGTTGAGACATGGCTGCGGAAATGTTGGAGATGACGCCGTAGGACGCCGGAGGAACGACAGAAAGCGACGACAGATAGAACAACCAAAGAGGACGATGAGCCCGGGAAAAAGTGAAAGGAGGAGAAGAAGAAGGCAGAGATGGAGTTGAACTGTTGTAAAGGTGAAGACGAACGTCAAAGCGAGGAAGGCGTTGCTGAGCTTGAGGGAGCGCGCTTTCCCTGAAGGTAATCGGAAAGTTTAGGCAGGAACCAAGCGGATTCGTTACTGCCTTGAGGTGCTTTTCACTGAACCAGGCAGGTAGTTGGGTATCTGTAGGCCAGTGCCTTTCACCTACCTAAGGTAAGGTAGGTATCCGTAGATAGGAAGATGATAGAGATGAGGACTAGGTGGTGATTCAGAATAGCTTCACAGCCTCCAATCGTCTCGTGGTGTCTCAAGCTTGTGCCAGCTGTTGCCTGTTTCCTCAGATGGAGCTCTTAACAAGCCCCTGGTGATGTTGCACCAGCAGGATGGCAGCGGACCCAGGGCAGCTTCTGATTGGGTTGCAAGATGTTCCGGTCCGTGTTTTAGGGAGGTTGAACGCTGTAAGATACCTGAAGGTCAATTAATCCCAACGCAGAGGTATCCGTACCGCGGCCGTTCAGTTGACAGGTGAGTGACAAGGAGCTTGGACCACCAAGTGAGACCTCTTCCGTCATTCACAGTGCAGCGTCCCTGCAGCGACGGCCCTCTCTCCAGGCTGCAGCGCCCCACAGAGCAGCTTCCTTTTGGCGCTAAATCCCGATAAGAACGTTGGCCCACTATCTGCCGCACTTGGGCTGCTGATTCAGCCAGTCCGAACGGGCTTTGTCTCTTTCAGGGGCGGATGATCCCCGACGCTGCGCGGTAGAATCTAAAAGATTGGAAAACGCACCTCACCTGACCCCTTTTTGTTTCTTCGATTAAGGTAGAACATGGGCTCCCTACACAAGGTTTCGACGGTCCATCTTGTGGTTGGCACCTTATTTTATAGTCGTTTTCGCTTTTGACCACAAGTCAAAAACAGGTTAGCCGTCGCTCGACATTTTATAGTATGGATATATACGTCAGCAACGTCCTCCCACCATACCGGTTGTCAGCCGACGCGATTGCGAAAAGCAACGACTCGTCGTGCTGGTCTCTCGCCATTTTCTGCCCATGTGGATCGAAGAATCTCAGTAGACGGGCGCCCTCCTTTGTTTTTATTGTGCAGCACACCAGCACACCCCCGGCAAGCCTTCAGTGGTCGTGGCTCAGCCCGTCACCCCCAATCTCAGTCAGAAGGTCTTGGCACCACCACCAAAATGCCAAATGAAATCGACAATTGCTTTTCATCTTGAAACAGGCCCTGGATGATGCTCATGCGGAGAAGACACCCTTTGTCTGTTCTCTCGGAATCAACCGGCCAAAGTCGCATTGGTCGAGAGCCAAGACTTCGACAATGTCCTTGTTATTGTCCTGACTGGCCCTTTGTTCGGATGCCCGCGCCGTCCACGATCGGCTTCGTCTCAACTTGATGGCCTCTGTCAACGGTCACGGTTTATTTCAACGTCGTTTGCCACCAACACTGGACAGGGTCATCCCATTTGTTCGCTTGAGGTACGGACCTGGGCAGAAATTGCACCTGGACCAGACTCGAATGATTGCAGGACTTGTCGAAGAAATCGCCTCAGATTGCGCAACATGGACCAGGACTCAGGCATCTCTGCAGAAGAGCCCAGAGCCCACTCGCCGCTCTGTTGGTGGGAATTCCGCACAGGATGAACTGTAAGTTTACACTAATACGTATCTCTCTCAACTGAGCAGTTTGTCCGGCTCGGCGCGCCTCCAGGGCCGTCAATCAATAACCGTATGCCTCGAGAAGCCCGCATGCGGCCAACACCAAGACCTCAATAAATCGCACGAGTGCAGCCAGAGTCGTATTCCACGTGGGGTCGTTTATTCGTTTATTGACCGTCAGGCACAGCGGATTGGAGAGAGATGAAGGGAGAGAGGCGAATACGCATGGCGCAAGGCACAGGTTGCCCACATCACGCCCGCGGTGGCACCAACACCACGAATTGGCGAATTACGACGCCCATCAGATGCCCTTTTCACCGCCCGCTGCCAACGGTTGGCCTTTACCTGCGGCAAGAGACCCATAAGTTTAAACTGATCGAGAAGGTGTGCTGACTGCCATCCGGCGGGCATCTTGCAACTCTGCCAATTCTGCCCGCGGCCTTAACTCATTTTCTTGCGGCGTGCCAAGACGTTCGCCAAGAGTCCCAGCGGGGAGCCTCAACAAGACGCAGCCCATGACTGGATCCGGTCCTTATTTTTCCATCCTCCGGCTGCCATGGGCGGAGATGACCATCGTGGGTTCAATGCAACGATACCTGGCGCCAAACAGTTCTTCGCTGATCACCCGCGGACGTGCTGATAGCCGCATGGTAGAATCGCCGACATGGTCAAGATGGAGCACCGGTTCCTGGATCTTGTTGCCCCCGGTCCATGACCATGACTGACCCCCGTGCGCCCCGTCCCAAGACCGCAACTTCTGCAAACCCCGTCTTACTCGCATCTGGCCATGCTCATTTGCTCGTTTGGTGATCATTGATAGGGAACTGGGGCGAGCGAGAACTTGGCAAACACCCCCACCGTCGTCCCTAATCACCCCGACCCTCCCGGGGCCACATCCGCCAACACCATGGCCACCGCTGGTGCTACCGAACCGGCTTGATTCCGATCTCGATATAAGGACGCGTCTCCCCAGCAGCGACCAACGTTTGCCCAGCCTGGCGACTCAGCTTCGGTCCCCTCACGCTGCCGTCACTCACAAAAAAATCTTTCCAACTCGACACAGTTCGAACAGTCACTCTTTTAAGACAACAAGAAACGCAGCGACAATGAAGTCCGTTCTCTTCTTCGCGACCGCCGCGGCGGCTGCCGGCCCTTACCTGGCCTGGACCGCCGACTCCTTCACCAAGCACGAGATCGACAACAAGAAGCCTTACCACTACACCAAGGCTGTCCTCTACGACGGCTTTGAGGCCGCCTACGCCCTGACCAAGAACGAGACCGTCCTCGACTGGTACCGCGGGCGCATCGACGAGCGCATCGTCCTCTCCAACGGCAGCATCGCCAACTGGAAGTCCGGCGCCTACTCTCTCGACGAGTACCGCATCGGCAACAACCTTCTCTGGTGGTACGAGCACACCGGCGAGGAGAAGTACAAGACCGCCGCCAAGATCATCCGCGACGAGCTTGCCCACCACCCCCGTACCGACGAGGGCGGCTTCGTCCACCGTCACCCCATCTACGACCACCAGATGTGGCTCGACGGCATCTTCATGGCCGACACCTTCTACGCCAAGTGGACCTCCCTCTTCGACAAGAAGAACGCCACCGCCTGGAACGACATCATCAACCAGTTCGACATCATTGACCGCCGCACCCGCAACACCACCCTCAACCTCCTGTACCACGGCTTCGATGAGACCAAGACCGCCGTCTGGGCCAACTCTGAGACCGGTGCCTCTCCTCTCATCTGGTCCCGTGCTGTCGGCTGGTACGCCGTCGCCCTCCTCGAGGTCATCCAGCTCCTGCCCCGCGGCCACGCCGGCATTGAGAAGCTGAGCAACTACTTCATCACCCTTGCCGACGGCCTCAAGAACTCTCAGGACGCCTCCGGCGGCTGGTACCTCATCATGGACCCCTACTACGTCGGCAACCCCGCCAACTACATCGAGTCCTCCGCCTCTGCCCTCTTCACTTTTGCCCTCCTCAAGGGCACCAAGCTCGGCCTCATCCCCGAGCAAAAGTTCTTCCCTGCGGCGGCCAAGGGCTACCAGAAGCTCACCGACTTCGTCACCGAGAACGCCAACGGCACCATCAACTGGGAGGGCACCGTCGAGGTCGGCTCCCTGAACAGCGACGCCAGCTTCGAGTACTACACCGGCGTCGAGCTGGCCGCCAACGACTACAAGGGCGTCGGCCCCTTCATGTTCGCCTCGTACGAGTGGGAGACCTACAACCTGACCAAGACCCCCGGTCGTGGCGGCCCCAAGCCTCCCCGCGGCGGCCCCAAGGGCCCTCGCCCCGGCCGCCAATTCAACCGCCGCTTCCAGAAGTCCTACTGGTAGAAGATGGAATGAGAGCGAGCCCATGAGATTCGAAAGTCACGACCGGCGAGCATGTACATGACTTTATTGCTTAATTTCTTAATCCCGTCTGGGGCGTTGTACATTTTTACATATTCACCTGAACATAGATTCATTCTTCCATCATTAACCCGCTGCGTGACGCTATGTATGTACTTGCTTGTTGAATCTTTATACGTTGACCTTTGGCGGTGCCCAGGGTAGGCCATTCAATGTCTGTCCGATCCTCTTCATACCCTCCCTCACAATCTCCTCATCTTGCGTATAAACCAGCCGGAACCATCCTGGCTCAAGGCAATGCTCCTCGCCGGGATGCAAAAACACACCCTTCTCAACCAACTTCTCCGCCAACGCAAACTCCCTCTCCTGGTCGGTCCCAAACTCCCTCGGCGGCAACCACGGCCCCAAGTTGGTATACACAAAATACCCAGCATTCGCCTCGAGATGCCCAATCCCCAAGCTCTTCAACATCCCCGTGGCAAACTCATACGCCCCCTTCAGCTTCCCCCTCGACAGCGCAATAAACTCGTCATGCCACGCCCGGTCCTCCAACATGGTCGACGCAACCGCCACAGACGGTCCCGCGGGCGAATGGAACCTCACCACACTCTTGAACGCATCATGCAGCGCCTGGTTCCTCGACACCAGCGCCCCCAGCCTCAGCCCGGGCGCCGCAAAGTCCTTGGCCAGCCCGTACTCCACATGCACCAGGTCCGGATCGATCATCCCCTCCGCCGGGTCGATCGACAGCACCGAGGTGAAGGTCGTCAGGTCGTCCGAAAACACCGACAGCCCGTAGATCTCGTCGCTGATCAGATGGATCCGATGCCGCCCGCAGAACTGCATGACGGCCACCAGCGTCTCGCGCGGGTAGCACCGCCCCAGCGGGTTATTCGGGTTCACGATCATCACGGCGCGCACCCTCACCCCCCGCTCCGCCGCCCGCGCCACGGCCTCCTCGAACCTGTCCACCACGCCAGCGTCAAAACAGTTTTCCGGCGTCGTGTCGGCGTACACCACCTCCACGCCCATCTCATTCCCAAAGTCGAGCTCGAAGCGCCCGTAGACGGGCCGGCTCGTCAGGATGCCCTCGCCGCGCGACGCCAGCGCAAAGGCCAGGACGTGCTGCACCGCCGTCGCGCCGCTCGCGAGCTGCACGTGCTCGGGGGTGATCTCGAAGCACGGGTTGAAGGTCAGGTTGAGGTGCGCCGCGAGGGCGGAGCGCAGGCGGGCGCCGCCGGCGGTGCTGTAGCCATAGGTGAAGACGTCCTCGGGCAGCGGCGTGCGGGCGGCGAGGGAGGCGACGGCGGGGAGGACGAGGGCGTTGGCGGCGAGGGCGAAGGAGATGAGGCCGGAGGGGTTGGCGGAGGGGTGGTAGGTTTGTGCCGGGGCGAAGCGGAAGGGGTGGGTGAGCTGGGCGGAGGTTGCGAGGGCGCGCGGGGAGAGCATTGTGCCGCGGCGCCGGATGGTCATGGCAGCTGCAGCGCTTTTTTTCGGTGGTTGTGTAGCGGGAAAGTTTTACGGTGGTTGCGGTGTAATGGTGGTGATGGATGACGGAGGCGGTGACGGCAGCTTTGAGGGCGCTGCCGACCGGCCGATCGCGGGTGGTCGGGGCGGGGGGATGGTTTGCGGGTGAGAACCTTGCTGGCCTGGCCTTCGACGTGTCAATCGATACATGGGGAGGGTCAACTTGCGCAAATGCGCTCAGCGTTCCCACTCGCTGAGCACCAAACGTCGCAAGCTCTCACAGGTGAGGACTTCGATGTAGTCGAATTTAACACCAAATTTAAACAACTGAATGAATCGTTGTCTTCAGGCGCCGGACCGGTGGGAGAGTTGGCTGCTGTTCATTAACCTAAGGAAACTCTCACTGGTATCGCGGGCCGGGAAGGCGGGCCGTACGGAGATCTGCGGGGCCTGTGGGAGCCGGAGTGGGCTCCACACAGTGACACAATCGGCGAAGGTCGGAGGCCGAGATGGACCCGGGGGGATGCTTGCTGCTGCGATTGGGGCTGTGAGTCGGATCCGGACACTGGACTTGGGAATTTCCATCTCGTCCGGCCTTTACTACGTCTGCAACCAAGTGGTCGTACAAAAGCCGCGATACTGATGGTGGATGGCGGCAGATCTTCCCTTAATTACCACCACCGTAGCCACGGATCTGCTCCACGCTGCCATGGCCTCATCTGAGAAGAGCCACGCCGTGTATTCACCGACTCTGGAGCTGCTTCATTGTTCCAACGGCTCCTAGATTTTGCGCAACTTTCTTCATACTCCACACGGGGTGTCTCACTGTGTCTTGACGGTCCACGCTAATCAGTCTGTTGCTGGGTGCAGCCGCATTTTTCACATCGTAGCATTAACTCTGCTCAAATATTCCGACGGCATCAGCGCACTGATTCAAAAACGTGGAATTCCTCGTTTTGATTCTGCATTAAGCAGAATCAGTTGAAAAAGGACAGCAACTTCCAGACAGCTGGTGCATTCCCATCACAGCCCGGACTGTTTGCTCCGTCCAAGCTCCCATCGGTCGCTCAGCCCTGAAGAGCGCCAAGAACGGATGATGGCCGGGTAGCGTTGCAATGGCTGCCGTGCCTGCATTGCGATCGGCCGGGGAAACAAACATGTTTTATGCTCCGAAGAACAGCCTCCTTTGTGTGCTTCGTAACGCACAACTGCGCCTCCTCACATTATCAGGCTCCTGACAGAAGCTGAAATTGAGTTCTCAAGAATAAATGCTAAAGTAATCGCCAAGCCTATCATCGAAAAATAAGCACCAGCTTCTGAGCACAGGCACCGTCTGAACTTTGCACCGCGTTCGTCAGATGAACGAATACGAAAATGTCCCCCAGTGAACCAACCGAACAGATGAATGATGGCGTCAATTTCTTCCCCGCATGAAGATGTTTCGCACCGCAAGCCTGGTCAACACTCGATGCAGCGTCCTCTAAAGACATTGGGATTCTCGGTCTGGTTTTGGTCATTGTGGTCGTACAGCACAGCATCAAGACGGGCCTTTACGTAGTGATCATCAGACCGCCGAGATTCTCAACCAATCCAGCGCATTCGGTACCTTGGCTCGGAAATTTTCAGCAATGCGCTTGAGCCCATCCCATCAGGAGAGGGTGGTCACCAATCGCAAGAGCCGCAACACGTTTGCCTGCCGACGATCATGTATGCCTAGAGCGCTGTTCGTCCAACGTCATGACGTAGAGCAGAGCCGCCAGGCACGACAGCGAAGAAAAAAAAGCAGGCTTGCGGGAACACTACGCCAGTTGCTCAATGTGGGGAAAGACAAAGAAAGCCTAGGCCCCGCGCCGCGTGGTCGCTCGCCTCCTCTGGACTGGTAGCCGTCTGAATAGCGCGTTGGCGGTGGTCGTTTGGGCCCAGAAAACGACGGCCAGTGACGTCGGAGTCCGTCGGAGGGACCGGGGGGTAACAGTGGGCTGCCGCTTACAACTGAGCTGCCAGTGGCCCAGTGCTGCCAATCCCGACTCCCGCTACCAGGGCCAGGACCAGGATCCATCCATTCCATCCCATCCATTCCACTCCACTCACTCATCACCACCGTTCCGGGCTCCTCAATGATCTCACCGTTACCGAACGCAGCCCTCGTCAAGATGCCCAGACTGGTGGTATAAATCTCCCTCGAGGCTCCCTTTTCGTCCGTAGCCAAGCCGTTTGGTGAACCAGTCCAAAGCCTCTCCGCTGTCTTTACCGAAGTGCGATCGATTAGTGATACCCCGTTCGCCCGAGTGCGAACTTACACCAACAATGGCCGGCAAGTTCCTCCACCTCCTGCCCCTCGTGGCCTACACCTCAGCATCAACCCTCTACTCAACATACAAATTCAACCCCCTGGAGCATCTCGGCGGCATCGCACCCTACTTCGAGCCCCAAGACCCCCCGGCCTCCCCCGACGCGCCCCAGGGCTGCACCGCATCCCGCGCCGCCTACCTCGTCCGCCACGCCGCCATCTACGCCAACGACTTCGACTTTGAGGAGTACATCGAGCCCTTCCTCGAGAAGCTCGGCAACAAGACCAGCCTCGACTGGTCCAAGGTCCCCTCCCTCAGCTTCCTCGCCGACTGGGACGCCCCCGTCTCCGAGGCCGAGACCTCCATCCTCACCCGCGTCGGCCGCCTCGAGGCCACCCAGCTCGGCGTCGACCTCGAGTTCCGCTACCCCAACCTCAGGCTGCCCCAGCGCGTCTGGACCTCCTCCGCCGAGCGCACCTTCAAGTCCGCCCAGTCCCTCGTGCGCGGCCTCGAGGTCGACGACGACACCATGAACGTCGTCTCCATCTACGAGAGCAAGGAGTCCGGCGCCGACAGCCTGACCCCCTACAAGGCATGCCCGGCCTACTCCTCCTCCGCCGGCAGCGAGCAGTCCGCCGAGTTCCAGGAAAAGTTCGCCACCCCCATCACGAAGCGCCTCAACGCCCTCGCCTCTGACTTCAACTTCACCGTCAACGACGTCTTCGGCATGCAGCAGCTCTGCGGCTACGAGACCGTCATCCGCGGCCGCTCCCCCTTCTGCGACCTCGACCTCTTCACCCCGGACGACTGGCTCGCTTGGGAGTACACCGAGGACGTCCGCTACCACTACAACGTCGGCTACGGCAACAACGTCGCCCCCTACGTCGGCGCGCCCTGGCTCAACGCCACCGCGTCCCTCCTCCTCGCCGACGCCGCCGAGCAGGACCTCTACGTGAGCTTCACCCACCGCGAGATGCCGCCCATGGTCCTCGTCGCGATGGGCCTCTTCAACAACTCGGAGCCCGGCTTCGGCGCCGCCGCCGACGTGAACGAGACCATGCCCCTCGACAGGATCAACCACCGCCGCGCGTGGCGCAGCTCGCACATCCTGCCGTTCCTGAGCAACATCGCCATCGAGCGGTTGAACTGCACGGGCAGCTACGGGTACGAGGACGGGGAGTACTACCGCGTGCTGGTGAACAGCGCGCCGCAGCCGTTGCCGGACTGCGCGGACGGTCCCGGCACGACGTGCTCGCGCAGCGGGTTCGAGACGTATGTCCAGGACCGCGTGGAGAGGTTCACGGGCTTCTCGGAGAAGTGCGGCGTGGAGTACGATAACAGCACTGATGTCATGTCGATATACCAGGATCAGTCTGTTGGGAACGGGACGACGGTCGGTAAGAGGTACACGGCCACGTTCCAGTAGATAGTTATAGGCTCTTGCCTTTCTATGATAATAATTGTTAATCAATGAGGATATACCTCCGATATAAATCAAATGGACTTGCCTCGTTCTCAGATGAAATGTTCGATTACAAGTTCTCTGAATCTACCGGTCCGGTCGAGCCACTGTACCCCGGGAACTGCATGAGTCTCCAGGAGTATATCTATCGATACTGGTCAATTTCACAGCTTGTTGTGTTAAAGAATTATGAGGACAATTGCCATCGAATCGTCGACTATACCCGCCATCGCCTGTGAGATGGATGTCATGCTTCATTCATCATCTCAGTCAGACCGTCTTCATCGGTACTGGCAGTCGCATAGCATTCGTTCACACAATGTTGCGCCTCAGTCCAGCCAGCTCAGCCCAGTCCCATGAGCCCTAGTGAGCTGTGTCGTGAGCTACGTGACGAGAATGAATCGCAGTCATGACCGGCGGCATTTCGTGCTTGCTACCTTACAGCGTACTCGGTTCATCTCAGTTGATTCCGTAGCATGAACCATTCAAAAACGGTGCAACAAGTGACGACCCCTTTTTGATAGCTTTTCTCTTCCGGTCGTTCTCAACTCACGAGAGCAACAATTGTCATACGTCCCGCTCCGCTGGCTATCCCTCTGCGACCAAGGGCTGCTCCGGACTTGTTGAAAGGGATCCAGTTAGTGTGTGGAAGCTTACCGTTTCATCACCGTTGACGGAGATGACCACAGCTTGAAAGCGGCTCACATTCCTTCAAAACATGAACCAATGCCTCTCTACTGGCGTCTCCTCGCCCTGATATATCACCCCTACGAAACGATAGACCGTAGGTCCTCAAACCCTCGCACGCTCCTTTCCCTAACCTACTATACTAGAGTTCCACGTCCCATCGCCAAAGCACATACGCATCACAACTTGCTCAAAGGTGTTCGGCAATGGTATCGCGCCGACACAATGCTTCACGTTTGCCCTGACCCGCCCTTCACCTAGTCTTTAAGCGAGATCCTAAGCGCTGGGCCTTCCGAGGGATAATACGCTCGAGTCTCCCGATTCTCCCGTCTGTGGCGAGAATGGAAAAGAGCAGACTATATAACATGGACTCGATAGCTTTAAAAGCATCAAGTCTAGATCATGCGATGATCTCACTTGAATCTTACTCTATGATGACATATCCGCGGCGGGCGGGAATTAGAAACGGTGGCGGTAAGCCTCATGTCGAAGGTGGGAACAATGGCAGCTCTGTATCGAAGCCGATGAAGTGGGGCACCTTATTAAGGTATTGTTCCCATGAACGTTCTACGGAGCTATCTTCATAGATCAACAGGCACTATAGTGTCTCCTTGACTCTCAAGCATGGGTGGAGGCTACAAATGGGCAGGCGACACGACCCAAAAGCCGAGACGTGGCAACACACCAACCCTATTGGAGCCTCACATTAACTCATACTCAGCCGTGTCCATGGCTACAAATAATGGAAGCTGTGAGAGGATGCCGAGTAGTATCCGTCAGCAGAACCTCTTGACTCCTGAAGAGGAACAGTCAGTTGGGCTGGCATAGACTGATGATTAACGGCCTCATTGGAGTTGAACTTTTCCCTGCCAATCACTGCCAAGGTTTTCAATGTCATAGCCGATCATGTCCGGACAACTAGATTGCGGCTAGGAGAGGAAAGTACAACGGCTGGTGGGCTGGGTTATCCTCAGTTCAAAAGCAAAGCTCTTTCAATTCTACGGAAACCGCCGAGTATTCCGATCAAGAACGCTTCTGGAACACCTGGCATGAAGTCAAACATACCACTCAACCAGGTTCGCGCAGATCAATGTTTACATAGCCCCCAGCAACTCGCGCCGAAACCCTGACAACAACATGAGTGACACGACAGAAACGTCGATGGGGCCAATTACTAGGCGGATGCCTGTGGACTAGCGCCGGGAGTGCAGATTACCCAGCGATGGCATATGCAGCCCTAACCTCAATGGCCCATTAAGAACGCGGTGTTAATGGGAATTCGGAAGGATTGCGTCAAGAGGTCATGTGTCGGCTGACAGGCCCGTCGTGTTGTGTCGCTGGGCGACTTATTGGTTGGTTCCAAGACACAACGCCTCCACGTGCTGATGCAACTCGGCACTCGTCAAGAACCCGGAACGGCTGCTCCCACGGGCAAATCGCGGTGTGGGATGACTAGATCTTGATTCGGCTGGGGCCGCACCCACTCATTGGGTTGCTTTGGGCTGGCTTTGATCCAGGTCCGGTCAATGCCTTGGGCAAGAACGAGTTGAGGGGGCAGGAACAACCTCACGAGGACAACGTATGCGAGATAAACAAGAAAAGGGGCCTCAAAACACTCGCCAGACCCTCGGCGTCGTGAGCGCGATAGGGTGGCCGGGGACGGGAGGACGCAGGAAGGACAAGGGGCGACTTGGCGAATGGGGAATTTGGCTTCAGACGAACGAAGGTGGTTGACTGGCGAATCTGACGTGCATGAAACGAGCGATCTGTCGGCGGCCAGAAGCGGGATGGAAGGGTATTCTGGTACCGTGACTGGAATCTTCAAGGGGATGGCGGACGGTTGTGGCACGAAATCATCGTGATACGACTCTGGCGGCGCGAATGGCTGGATCTTTCCAGCAGCGTGGTAGAGGCCAATTTAGAGGCCGGGTCTCCCACACGAAACACGGCATAGAAGACGGGGTTGAAATGGGCGGGATATTCGTCGCATCAGGAAGACGTCGCGCCGTGGATGTGAACGCAGTGCATGCTGTTGCTGTAAGAAAAACCTCTCGTCATGTGCGACGTTGTCGTCTCCAATTATCGTGCATCACACAGATAACTGTCCCTTGCTGGCCGAAACGATACCTCGGTCATGTGGCGAGAAACGATAATATCTCCTAACGGTGAGTGCGTGTCAACGAAGGCGAGGTCAGCGCTGAAGAACTTGACCGAAACGTGGCCTTTGCAATTGACCTCTCGTGGTGCGGTCCGGCGTTCAGGAAGTCGGATGGATGCTCGTCGTTAACCAGTCGGTCTGTCGATAGCCCCCCGGTCTGCATTTGGACGGGCCTTTGGTGCGGCGGCAGCGACGACGTCGCAGGTGCAGGTGCATGGCGGTGGCAGGAGAGCGGCTCGGTAGTGGGCGATTGGCTGCAGCGATGGGAAGTGGTGTCGAGGTTGTCGAGGGTGGTGGTGAAGCGGGTGGTGTGGGTTGATGCTGGTTGGGCTGGCGGGGGTCGATTGGGCCCTGTGATGCGTTGGCATGGCGTGCCAGCCTCGTGGAGGACGCAGATTGGATAGTGGGCGACCAGGGCAGGCCCTCAGTGCGGTGCGGTTGGTTGGTGGTGCTTGGTGCTGGACGTCTCTTGGGGTCTGGTCTGGAGGAGAGGACACAGGGCAGGCAGGCAAGCAAGCAGGGTGGCCGAGCATGTAAAACAAGAGGGCCAAAGGCTATGCATGCCAACTCATCCAGCGGCCAGAAGCAGAGGTAATTTTTGACTGATGCGCGTCGGCTGGACCGCTGCCTGCCTTGACAGTTGTTCGCTGTCGTTGCATGTACCGCGGTATTCGTATCGTCCGTCGGTGAAGCTTGATTTGTCCGACTTGTTGAGAGACACGCGACGAAATGGACGGCTAGCATGGCATGCCATGGCATGGAGCGGCCGAGGGGCTGTACGCTGTACGGTATCTGCACTCTCTGTCTGTATCCTCACAGATGCATCAATGGAGATGTGTACTCCGTACCGCATGCATGCATCCCTTCTCTGGGCCCCGAGATACGGAAACGCATTCGCTGTTGTTGCAGACCGCCTCCGCCTCCGCCTCTTTCTCCCTCTCCTTGCCCCCGGGGCCGAAAGAAATACTGCATTTGTGCAGCTGTATGTGCGCCTCCGGTTCCAGGCGGGTACAGCTGGCCATCTCGCAGGGCAGCAGTCGTCTGCTGCATGCTCGGTGGCGCTGGCGAATAATTGACAAGTACGTATCTGAATCGGTGCAGCGGCAGGCGTGTCCGACCTTGCACGACAGGACAGGCCGACGGGCAGTGAGACGTGAGGGCGAGGAGGCACCGAGGCAACGGAAGGGAGGCGCCTCAAGTGACTGCTGCTGCAGTCGTGGAGCGTACGACAAGCGACAAGCGACAACTCGACAAGGCGACGGTGGTTGTCCGGTTGAAGAAGGATGATGTGGTGAAGTACTCTGCAGCAGGACCCCAATTCAGGCAGCTCCCTGTCTTTTCAGGCCTGTCTGCGTTGTCTTTGGGGTGAGACAGGGACAGCTTAAGCAGAGGAGATGATGATGGCGAATTCAATAAAAAGAAATGTCATGCGGTCGCTGTGGTTGGCCCCGGCTGCTCTGGGTCGGGCTGGGGTCTGGTTCACCCACGATGGTCCATGATCCATGGTAGCACTCGCTGCTGTGCAAGAGGTTCCCGTTGAAATCGAGACAGAAGCAGGACAAAAGCAAAAAATCTCAATGTCTCTCTGTTGTGGTGTCGACGGTTGGATGGCGTTGGTGCTGGTGTTGGATCTGATTAGTGATTGTGTTGTGATAAAACGGCCGTGGCGGTGGTTGTGTGGTGGTGGTAGTGGTGGTTGCCGACTAGGACGGGGATTCGATTTGTTGAATGGGAATTTGAGCGTTGGCCATTGTGTGTTCCCTCTGCTGTGATTTTTTTTTTTTCTTTCCATTCTCCTTTCCTTCTAGTGCGGGTGTGCGTTGGCGTTGGCGACGACCGTTTTCGTCCAATCTCTGTTCCCACCTCACCCGCAGCTGTTGGGTTGGTGCAGCTGCAACTGCCCTCCCTGTGTGAAGTGGCAGGTGGGAGAGGCGCGCTCTGTCCGTTGCTTCTAGCTGTGTTTGGGCTAGACCCGTTTCCCTCCTTCCCCTCGGTGCGCTCCATCACTCGTCCAGCCCTTACCCCACGCCGCTTCCTGCCTCCTCGCCTCGCCTGAGGTAAGCTTCCACAGATGTTCCTTCTTCACGGGGCGGGAAATGCACGCCTGCCCTGGGAGAGATCAACTGAGGGCAGGTCAGGTACCTGGGAGGCAGGCGCGGTGTATTCCGTCCGTACCTCTTTCCTCGCGTCGTGATTATGTGTGTACCTGCCTTGGAATATTCCTCACTCTGTGCAGCTGCGAGTGGTCATCCATGCCTGCCTGCCTTCCCTCTAAATAACCAGAGGAACCTTGGGTAAGTACCTAAGGGGGAAGGGGGGGGGGGTG